>CM069454.1:42339447-42445884 GCA_035610835.1 Ophiura sarsii | reverse complement strand
GTAGACAATTGAAGCCATTCTAAAAAAAATAGTATTACGATGTGAGTACGGTATAACATTATTATAATGCAACAAATCAATTAAAAATACATAACTATTATTTTTTATCAAAAATCAAAGCATCGTAAACGACTCCCCGTCATTCAGGAATTGAAACTTTGACCACCAAGATACAAGTAAGGCCTTTATTATTTTTAAAAATAGAAACGAAATAGTCAGGAAGGTACCTTGGCACCTCCCACCCCCACCCCTCCCCACCCACAAGGGTCACCCCCACCCAAACCAACTTTTTAAAGTTCCTTAGATGGTCCTAAAACATAATAAGGATGTTCCCAAAAATAAAAACGGGCCCCAAGCCAGATATTCAAGATGGCGTCCAGAATAGCCGGCAAAATTGGATAAATCTAGAAAATGGCCTATAACAACCCAATACTGTGAAATATTGTTTATATTATCCCTTGAACATATGTTACTGATCATTGGTAATTAATTTCTGGTGATTGAGTTTAGTTACCATGCTTAGAATCCAAGATGGCGGCCGAAATGGCCGACAAAAAGGGTAAAAATTGTATTTCAGTTACAATATACACTACTATAGCAACATACAAATGACCTAACCTGACCTGACAAATGACCTTAAAATGAAGTCTGAAATGGCCACCAAAATAGGTTATTTCTAGTTACATAAATTGTCGAAATGTAGGCTCCTACATTATAATGTTTCAATAATAAACATGGCAATTAATGATTATTCTGATAAAAGAAATACAATTGTGAGTGTCCACCGCTGTCTACTATAGCGGGTGTCCAATGCTTTCATACCTGACATACTTGTAACTTGCAAGGTATATCAATATAAATAAAATACATAGGAATGGACATATTGTCATTTTCTATAGCGGGTGTCCACCGCTTCATACTTGTAACTTGCAAGGTATTACATATAATCAAACAAATAAAAATGGACATTTTCTAACTATCCCAATCATAATTTGACTGTGCATATTTCTTCCTCATGCAATAACCACTAATAACATGATGGTTGTCAAGGGTAACTTGTTGAATTATACTATATCGGAATGTGAATGAGCACAAACGTTTAAATTTCATATTTATTATATTTTACAAATATATTTGTTGAGGTATGCACCCTATCCTGATTTTAACGGCATTTTTGAATTCCCTTATTTGAGAGCTTTCTAAAATGTATAATACTGCTATCATCGGGTTTTTCTGTTATAGTCATGTATGAAAAACCGATGAATTAGGGCAAGTTCACTGTGTAGCGAATAGGGAGAGAGCCAAAGACAATGCAATCGATTCATGATTACAATTGTTACATAATAGCTGACACGTTTGTTGAAACAGAAACTTATAGAATATATAACAATCTATAAAATGAGAGCAAAATCATGTTTGTACCATACAGGGATGAGGAGTTATTGTAAATTGAACGTAGGGTTGGTAACTTTTTCTATATTCCCCATAGAGATTGTACACAGCCGCCACCGCGATAGCCACCGAAATATAATCAATCATAGCCTATCTCAGCCAAACAGTTATAGAAATACCTAAATTCATTCAAAAAATGTAGCTAAATATATAGGCTTTCAAATTACACCTAAACCACAGCTCTACCACACTTAGTTGCTGAGTTAGATGAATGAGATGGATGTTTCGTCACCAAAAATGCAACGCCACTACTCTACTCTTATTGGGTGGTGAGTTCAAACACACGGCCATATCAACTAAGAGGTGTTCAGAACTATTGTGTCAGTTAGCCGAGTACCATTAACCTGGAGTTTACAAGTTCCATTGGAAGACTTATTCATTTTATAAGTCGCTGTCAGAGTCCTCCTCAGAGTCAATGTTGACAATGTCATCTTCATCCTAATCCTCTTATGACGGCAAGCCTTCCTCTGTGGCACGCGCTAGGATCTCTTCCAGACAGGTTGGAAGGACAGGGCCCTCTGTTCAATGAGCTCTCCTGGTTTCCTTATCCAGACACGCTCTATGTGAGGAGGGATTTCAGTGATGTGAACATTTTCCACTGTGCTTCTCTGTTATTGACACGCTGGATGTGTGGAATGATCGATTGCTTGCAAGGTGGTATCCTGGACAGATCTACCTTTGATGTCCTCGTGATTATTTCACCTTCACCCAGTATCTTCTTCAACATCAGTTCCCGAAATATTTCACAGTATTTGGTTGTAGGTCCTTTTCTAAGATTTAACCAGTTTTTGCGGCCATCTTTAGTTTTAGGAACGTCCTAGTTATGTTTAGGGACCATCTAAGGAACTTTAAAAAGTTGGTTTGGGTTAGTCCTGGGGATGCAAAGTGAGTGGTGCTACCTCCCTGACTAAAAAGTATGGTTGGTAGACATACCTCACACAGATCATGTCACATGTCATGTCTGACGTATATGTACCGACAGAATCTCTAAAAACCAAACTGGCATATAAAAAAAAATGGAAAGTTGCTCCTCTCTCCCCTCACTGAATTACTCTTATATTTATTCAAAACACTTGAATAACCTCGCCCGCCGTACACATAAATGTGTTGTTTACCTCATCTTGACGTAAAAGAAACTTCTTTTTCTTTTTTACTATCACTAGCAGGTGCCGACATATCTCGGCGTTACCTTTGGTAAAAGCCACATGAAATGCTGTGCGAAAATCTCCTTTCTGTTATATAACATTAAAAAGGGTACAAAAACATCGAGATTTCATGTCTAATGCACTGTAAGATTCGTCAGTTAAGTAGGTTCCATTTTGTCATTTTACGAGAGAAACCTTTCTGCCTCCTAATCACCATTACTTAAAGGTATAATAGTCATATATCAAAGTGAATGGTTCTTATTTTAGAAGCAAAAGGTGACATACAATTTGCCCATTGGGCATTGGGTAGTACAAAGATTAGCCGTGAAAGACCAACATGAAGGATGTATGTATTCATCTTCATTCTAAAATACCCCCTACCAAAGTGATCGGAACATACACCTTCAAAGAACCTACAAATCCATAGACCAGAACACCTACATAACCATTTGTCATTTGCACAAAGATATTTTCGTCAAAATCCTTTAATTATTGAGAAATTAATCATTAAATCCCGTCATGTTATATAGTTGTTAGTGCTTTTTTATGACCATTAGACTACTTAATTGCAACATTTCCTGTATCTCTAAAGAATGTCAAAGTATTTTAATACAAATACGTTTAAATGATTGTTATATTAAAATATAACAATCATTTAAAAATATTGTTCAGAAATAGAATCCAATGAAATACCATTCGTACATAATGGTATAAGGCTGTGCGTCTCAAGGTTTTTCTTAAAAATATGAAATGATAGTGGTATTTTAGAATGAAGATGAATACCTACATCCTTCATGTTGGTCTTTTTGTAAAGACTAATTTGTCCTCTTTCATTTGACAACAAATCCAACTTCTCCAATGATGCTAATTAATTGTATGGTCAATTATGCTAATGAGCATGCAGAGTGGAGATTGTGAGGGAACGGCTTTGAGGGCACGGTACCATATTATAGTCTACTCGTATGGGAAAACTCTAAAAATATGCATTGGAATTATGCTAGAATATAGTCTAGGAACATACAACGTACCCAGAGAAGGTATTATTTGAATAAAGAATTACTGAGCTATCATGATTAATATTTTTAAAACAATTAATTAAAGTAATTAACCAACGAGCTCCTTGTTTATCCATTGTAAGCACCAACCAACTCACGGCTGGCCTGAACATCCTTATTATTTCAAAGAACCTTCAAACTACAACGTTCACCTCTCTGTATCAATATTTGCAATTTGTTCCAAATTACTAATTAGAAGGTAATTAAGGATAAACAAAATGACAACATATATATTTGTGGAAATTAGTTACTACGAGGGTCATTCAATAAGTTCTACCTCCTAACTCATAACATCGATGATATGAATGTCAGCCTCATGACATTTGTCACGATTATTGCACTGAATCATATATAGCTTCACATTGATAGTAAATGATGATTGATACCTGTTTCACTTTTGTTATAATGCGATCAAAGCCAGCGAGAGATTTTGGACAACGGACACGGAAAATTACCCTAAAGATAAATATATGTTTTTTTCGTTTTCTCTCCGTATTACATGATTAGATATAACAGCCCGATTTTAATTCTGAAAATAGAAAGCAATAGATGTTTTCTGAATATAATACTGCATTATCATGTATAAATTAGATCGTAGGCAATATTAACCGTTGTAGGCTTGACAATAATACAATAGCAACTCGAATGTAATGCTATGTCTTATGCAAACTGGAATACTGCTATTTCGTTGTTACAAGTCACAGTGATGCCTCGAGTGTTAAGGGCAGTGTCAACCCGGCACTTTTTCAAAAATTGAATTTCATATTTCTCTATTATTTTATACTTTTATATGTATTCTATTATTACTATCATAAGTTACTAATCGGAAGCGATTATTTCCCGTTCTTTTGGGTGATTTAAATTTGTTGTTTTGGTAAGTTTGAGTCAGGAAAAGGCGCATGGTTATTTGGCGGGAAATAAAGCGAAGTTCCGCGCTTTTTAAATGCTGCGACAGCTGTGCCATCATTGCGTCGCGCGCTGAATCTTCCCGTGCGTAATACTAGACGCGCTGCTTAATATCCGCGACGAAGACGCGAAAAACAAAAGAGCGCAAAACAATGCCTAAAAATATAAACAAAGGCTAATCTCACGATCATTTAAATTTCAGTTTTCTTCCAATTTCTTCACATTGTGACAATATAAATTGAATCTGATAGTTTAAATTGATTGTTCATAATAGTATACTCGCCTTTTAGGTCACACGCCCGTGTATTCCGAGAACATTAGCTTTAAATGGTGGAAAATGTCAATATTTTAATAAATCGATGTTTTGTATAAGTTCAAATTTGAAGGAATTTTACGAATTTTCAGACAACCTAACAAAATCAGTTTTTGATTAAAAATGTCAAAATTTCACCAAAATCATCTAAAGTCAATTATCTAGGAAGCACTTTTTGGGGGGCTTAAACAATTTTAGTTTTGAAAATATTGACCAAAAAGTGCCAAGAATGTGATTTTTGAGATAAAAAACATTTTTGTTGGCACTTTTTGGTCAATATTTTCAAAACTAAGATTTTTTAAGCCAAAAAAAAAAGTATAACCACTACTCAGACCGATTTACTATGAATTCGTAGCCGGGATTCCATGCTACAATTGTGTAATATTTCATAAGACTGGCTTATATAATAGCAAAGTTATGAGGTAGGAGGTAGAACTTATTGAATGACCCTCGTATGTTCAATTAAATTGTGGACACACCTAAAATTTCGTCTTCACACGTTCAAAACACCATACCTGGAAAAGTATAGACCTTACCACAGTGAAACTATACATTATTGTTAGTAAGAGAACTGTCCAAGGATTCCAGAAATTTCATTAATTTTATGATAATCCCTAGAATGATGTACTGAAGAATTTTGCCAACCCTTTTTGCATAATTCAAGTTACGAGTGGTCAATTTTCTTGCAATTTTTGTGTGTGTGAAGTAATATGTGAACTCCAAATAAACTATACATTTTAAGGGTCATGGCATGGGAAATTCAAATATGGCCTCAGTGTAATTTCATGTAGTGTATACCATATTGAATTCAACATCTTGAACTTTCTAAGGAAACTCATTTTTGCAAAATCCATCACTACTTTCGAATACAAAATTCTGGGGCTTACCCGTATCATGAAATCTTCTTGGATAATTTCCTTCTCAAATATGTATAACAATATTTTACTGGGGTAGGGTCTATACTTTTTCCAGGTATGGTGTTTTGAATGCGCGTAAAGAGGTGCCCACCTCAGGACGTACGGCTATAACCAAAACGAATCAGGGAAAATCAGAAATCAGAATCAGAAAAAATCAGGGTGAGTCAAAAAAACTGCAATACTGGAAAGAATCCATTTTGTTTTCCATACCAAGTTAACTTTTGAAACTTTGTAAACATTGCAAGAGTAACTAATTTGTGTGAAAAAATGAAGTCGATCGCATTTTCCGTTTGTCATTGGTGACCCTTTTTGCTGCACATCCCTATTTACATGTTTGTCCACGAACACAGTGATTTTCAATTGAAACTGCACACATTGCATTTTCATATTTAAAGATCCCGCCAACAAAAAACTGGAAAGGGTCAATTTTTCATTCAAATTTAGAACATTATGAGCAATTCATAGCATTGGTGAGGTAAATTGATTATGTTAACTCACATGTATACAAGAAAGGATGTATTTAATTACAATTACATCACAAATTTACTCAAGTTTCCAAATTTGAACGAGAGACACATTTTGCGATCTTATGCATGTTCTGGGTATCTCGTGGACAAACGTGTGAAATTGGTGCACGGGTAAAAAGGTTCACCAAAGGCAAACGTAAAATGATATTTACTTAATTTTTCCACACAAAGTTAGTAACAAATGGGGTATTTGTATGACGTTTAAACATTTTGAAACTTCAACTTGGTTTTAAAAACAAGATGGATTCTTTCCACTGTTGCAGTTTTTTTGACTCACCCTGTAGATCAAATTTATGTTCAAATTGTGAATTTTGATTTATATAGTGTCATGTATGAATTAGGTCAACACATACGTATGTTTTGTTTCTCGAAAAATGCGCAAATGTTAATAATGTTCACAGTAGCACTCCCACTGCGGGATCGTGCCATTATTCACACATCAACATCAGAGCGTGTGCATTGATTTATTTAATTTCTCTCGAAACAAAACGTACGCATTTATTGACCTTCACATATTAAAACAAGTATAATACGTTCGGAAGCACTGCCGCTTTATTATATGTTGAAATTGATGGGTAGTAAGAAGATCCGAAATCGGCAGGTTTCAAATTACCCCTCCAAAACAAATGGTGTCCATAGCAGATTCAGACCCCAAAACACAACAGTCTTACTTACTGGCTTTCCGTATTCAGGTAAATATAAATGGGGTGCAGTACCCGTAGTTGATGTCTTCACATAATCTAAATTAGATTCACTTATTGCCAGATATAATGGATTTTGGTTAGGCTGGTCATCAGACACCTGCTGTTCCTGCTGCCCCGGAGACACCATGGAAAATGAATTTTGGTTAGGCTGGTCATCAGACACTTGCTGGTCCTGCTGCCCCGGAGACACCATGGAAGAGTCGTACTTATATGAAGACACCTAATATAGTTATTTAAAACAAAACAAAAACAGCGTGAGGAGAGCACGATGAATCTTAGCAAAGTCACCCGAAAAACCGTACAGAATGATGTAGTTGTCTGCAACTGTAGCTTAGAGAATGCGTCAAGTTCTGGCTAGATTGAGTGACCAGACCCCCGAGCAATTCTTGCAAATGAATGACGGGCATGACCGGTTACAGTTACCATCTCTCCCTCATTTGTATACGGAAGTGTCTGTTTGTTTTTGTTTTTTGCTTATCCAGGCTTTTTCTCGGACGTACAGACTCTCATGGCGTTCAAGTCGGTCTGTCGTGGTTTGGTTCAATTTCGATATTTTAAACTTTTATACATACAAAACCATTCAGAGTTGAAAAATATATGAACAAAAAACCCGCCAAATAATCGGCCATTTGTTTTGTTTGTTTGTTTGTTGGGGTGTTTGGTGTTTGGGTGTTAGTTTGTATGTTTGTTTGTTTGTTTAGCAAGCTCGCCCCAACAGTGATGTCAGAAAACCCGCGTTCATTGCACACATTATAACCGGCCTGGCCTAGCAGGCCTTTTGCTATGGTTATTAAGCTGGCTCGCTGCAATTCTTGCTATAAACGATACATTACACGTAACTCAGCACATAACGAATAAAGCGGGACACGCACCTTGCCAAATACGCACGCGTTTCAAGCGCGACTTGGTTATGGGATGCTGGACACGTCGTACGTAATGCTTTGGCCCCTATCGTAGTCCTATTATGTAAAAGTACCTTATACGTTCGATTTGAGCAAAACGTACGTATTTTGAAGTGCGGCCTTGTGTTTAATTTTAAACATAATCCGAAGATCCGAAATTGGCAAGTTTCAAAGACCCTGCTCCACCCTCTATACGCTACTTGCTCGGTACGGATGGCCACACAATGTCGAAAGCGAGCCTCTCGCTTTACGCACTGTCGGCGGTTTCACGGAGGTCTGTGCATCGCGTGAGTCAGACGCGGTTGGGCGCGTTGATAAGAGGAGAGAGCCTGACTTTCATTTTTAAATGGCGAATACGTGCAAGTAGCGTATACAAATTCAGAAATAAAACATATATATTAACTGCGCAACTGAAAGTCATACTTACTATTTGCTCCTGTCCATCCAAGTACACATGATTTCTTATTTGGTGGTCATCAAGCACCTAGTAATTTGAAGCAAAGCAAGAATTAATGAGGAATGCACGTTGAGTCTAAACAAAGGGCATTGCACACCAGAAAAAGAAATGCTGTAGTTGGCAGAAATAGGAGCATGTGTGAAATTCATGTAGCCTATATTGAGTAACCAGTCCCAGGACCAGACCCCGAGCAATTTCCAAATGAATGACGGGCATGACCACCCCCCTTGGGCCCTTTTGAATTGTGAAGCGTCTGGGTGTCGTACGTATTGTTTGCCATCCGGGCTTTTTCTCGGACGTGCCGAGTCGCTCAAACTCGGTAGCCTTCAAACTTGCTATAAACAAAAACATTACGCGTAACGCAGCTCATAACGAATAAAGCGGGACATGCGCCTTGCCAAACAAGCACCGGTGTTTGTAAAACACGTACACGCGTACGTACGCACGATTGTACAGTCACGTACGGCCTCTGTGCATGTACTTCACAATGGTAAAATATACCGCCTATACATTTGTATGCAGTCAAGCTTATACCCGGTGATTTATCTTATCTGAACAATGTTAATTATCCTTAATACCACATGGCGAAGGCGGCTATATAGCCCTGCGGGCTCAATCTAAATTGGACCCTCAATCGACCAACAGTGGTTAACGGTGGGAGCCCCATTCCCCTTTGGTGCTCCGCACGTCGAGTCTGTCCCTTGTGCCCTACGGGGTTAACGGGATGGACCGTGAGCACAGCAAACGATAGGTTGCATTTACAAATAATAAATGGTACAAGTAGTAGGGAGAATTCAGAATGATCAATCATACGTACATGAGTACGTGTTTTACAAACACAAAAAAAGCACGCGTTCAACGCGCCGTAGTCATGGGATGCAGAAAACATCGTAAGTATTACCAGTGTATGACAGTTGTATTACTTAAACAAATGGCGCTCATAGCAAATTTTGACATAAAAACATACATACACGTTGTTTGTGATGGGAAGAAAAACTAGTCAGCTAAGATCTGCGGCTGACGGAAATGGTTATGTTTGATCAATAAAAAAGTGATAGGAATAGCATAATGAGGTAAAAGAAAGATTTTTTTGATAACAGATACCGAAAGTAGTTAGCCCTCAGGGAAGAACGATATTTTGAAAGTTATGGGTGAACTTTTTGGGATGGGGTACCCTATTATAGGCCTACCATTAATGCCAGAAATGACTGTAGATCAATAAAAGAGCGATAGCATATTACCTGTGGGGTTAAATACTAATGAATGTTTGAAATAGGTCTTACACTTACATGCGGGAAGACGTTTGGGAAAAACGATATGTCACAATAGTTGATTATTAAACAAAAACCCTTTCGGAGATCATCTGAGGATTTGGCGGTAGACAATGTAAAGGGTATTATTAAGAGGTCATATGTACAATGTAGGCCGCCACTGCTTACCGACACCATCGAAACCACGGGCGATCCCTAGTAGGATATTAGTATTTGGCCACTAGGACTTTAAAGCAACAGGAATGAAATGTTTCCCCAAAAGACAAAACAAATTTAACAATTTAAGCACGTATTCAAAGAGCATAAAATCAAATAATTGAAGTTGATCCTTGTTATCAAAAGTTATGCCTGTCTTAATAAAAATAACCTGGGTTGGGAGCTGACCATAATGTGCTTCATTGGATGTTCAATAATTGTTTTGACTTTTTTGGAGATAATCATTCTGATCAACTTCCTTGACTCACACTGTATCTCATTTCAAATAATGAAAAACGACGCAACATTTAAACGAGTTGATTCTGTTGGTTTTCTAATTTTAAGCATTGTTTCTAGCTGTCTGTAACTTAACTTATGGAGTTCCCCCTATCTCTCCCCATCACCTCCCATTGTTTTTGTCCTACTTACTGTGTGCCGTGATCCAAACCAGTCATCCAAACCCACGGGCCAGTAGTTTGCACTACTTTCCTGAAAGAAACCATGTTGTATTTGTTTTATTACACCTCATACATATTTGATTTTCTAAACTAAAATCGGAAAAAGCTTACTTTGCACCACCCGCCTAGGCTCGTAGTAGGCCTATGCCTGCCTACACAAACAGTCTACTACGGTACACACAGTGGGCCAAGAAGCGGCGGACATAATTTCCCTGGTAGAAGAACAATATCATTTAAACCCGTTTCCTAGTTCTTCACAATCATTGCTGCAGACCTTCACAGATTTTGATGCAGCATAATTATCCAAAAGAAGCCTAAAATCTGTGTCTGTTTAGTTCGCGAATTTCTTCGGCAGATTTTTAGCAGACGACGCCATGTTTGTTGTTGTCAAGCAACCTCGTTCTTGGCGTCACCGTTTAACATGTACGTACTATTCATAGGCTCTAGAATTGATTCGGGTGACGGTGTTGATCAGCGGGGAAGTAGTTTTAACTCTAAATCTCTCGCTTGTGTGGTAGTACAATAAACCTAAACATTCGGTAGGTATTTTTGTTTATCCGACTTGGTTAAAAATGAACCAATCAAAAACAGTATTACCCTTATAAATATGTATGAGGTGTAATAATGATTGATACAACCATTCAATCAACAATGTCTTAAAGAAATGTAAGCAGGGCGTTTAATAATAATAGGTAACATGTAATATATTCATAGACCTAAATGAGATAAAAACATTATACCATATTTGATACTCAAAAGAAGAAGCTCAGAACATGGAATTCCATGCTCCGATCATTTAAATTACAATTGAATCATTTCGTTATCATCAATATTATGATAAGGCTATTACATATCAATTGGCAGCTTGCGCGCCATGCGTGAAGGCATTTGGCGGGTTATTATAAGATGCAGAGACTAAGGGAGTGTTCATTATTTACGCCAGGGGTAGAATGGAGGATTTCAATGTTCTTGAACCCTTTTTTTTCCAAGTTCCCCCCATCTTAAGTTTTTAAAATTTCAGGTTCTCCTGACTAGTAGAAAAAAAATCATGTCCCCCCCCCCCAAAAAAAATCAATTAATGCAATTCATAAATTGGTCAATATCCATGAACCGCACATCAAATACCGTTTGATGGTCAAGAAATGATAGACATTAATGATATCAAGGGCTATAGTGTCAGAAAGATCTGCATTTTGGGCCAAAATGATCCAACAAAACTGAGAACAATTTGGTCACAAAAGGCCTGGATGTTCTTGTCTGGCTCTACATAGTACAGTGTATGCAAATGAAAATGCATTTTCACAGAATGCGATTAAAGCACAAATATACAACCCCCCTCCTTCCCACCCTTTTCTTTTTCGTTTGTCCCCCAGTGGCTTAACTAGGTTTGATATTGGGGGGTGAAATTTAACCGACAAGATTGTCTTTACTAAAGTAATGCGCGCGTAGCGCGCACAATTTTGAAACTTTACACTTATTTTGGCTATGATTGAAGTAAATTTTGGCTCTAAACAAGGTTGTACCCAACAATATTGTATTTGGAGGACACATAGCGCGCTAATTTTTTACAAATTAAAATTCGTGTTCCCTCCTTAGTTAATAAAAAAAAATCGTGTTCCCCCCTGTCTTAACATATTTTTTTCGTGTCCCCCCCCCCCCCTTAATTCCTCCATTCCCCCCTGGCGTAAATAATAAACACTCCCTAACTACAAGCGTCGTGAGCAGGTTGTGATAAGATGGGCACGTAGCGTAAGGGTTTGCTTGTATACGCTTGCCTTGCGAGTATTTTGGTGACCTTCCGGCATCACCACCTGTTGGTGGTGAATAGAAATGCGAATTTAGTGGCTATTGGTTGTTATTGGTGGTACCAATCGCCACCGGTTATAACCGGTTATAACCCATTGGTGGTGATGGAATAGAGACACGCTTATAAATAGACAGACTACTTATCGACCGATCATGACACATTCAAATACACAGCGCGCTAAAGCCGCCGTACCTTCA
This sequence comes from Ophiura sarsii, assembly GCA_035610835.1. Lineage (NCBI taxonomy): Eukaryota > Metazoa > Echinodermata > Ophiuroidea > Amphilepidida > Ophiuridae > Ophiura > Ophiura sarsii. The sequence continues at coordinate 42,433,578 of CM069454.1, read as the reverse complement.
CGACGGTCGATATCGTCAATACGACGGTAAATTGCTTCCGCAGCTTGCCTATAAGTTCTGGCGCAGCTTGTGCGTTGAGCATATTGGTACAGGAAAAGGTAGCTCATTAACATAATTTCCGTGATACCCATCGTGTTGGAGCATGCGATTCATGTAATCGTGTAGTATATGTCCTCCCCGATAGGAATACCGCTGTTGGCATATTAAAAATGTGTGCTAAATACCCTAATTACGTAAAACAAAACATCAGTCCCTAAACTTAGTTATAGCATATACCAAATGTAGCATCACTGTCCATTCAATGAACATCATTTGTATATCGATTCCTTTATCCGTTGTCTATTATTTCGAAAGACACTATTGAAATGGGATGATGGGTTGCCACTTCATAGCTTTGGAATCAAGGATATTGGCTGAACACATTCTTAGAGAAATCGATTTAATACCTGAAATCATACAATAACGCCTAAATATGTCAACAGAATCGGCGGGAGAATCGGTACCAAAAGGGAATTGAATAGGGGTGTTGCTGTTTTGAATCCACATATAGTTCATATTGTATAGGATAATGAAAATCCACCCAGGCCTATATAATAACGTGATATAACTTTGCGTGTTTTGTTTTTGTTTTTGTATTTTGTGTATAAAAAGCGCAAACGTGAACAGTTATAGCCAAACAGACATCTACGAGGTTAATGAACTGAGTGATTATAGAAATCAATCTGGTAACCCAACAAAGAGTCTGATGGGCCAATCTATTCTATGGTTCAAGTGCATGCAACTGTAAGAAAACATGCAAAATAAAATATACAAGAAACACAAATAATAGGCATGAGTTAAAAGTGACAATGAAAGTAACATAAGAATAAGATGAAAAAACTGACATAGAGAACAATATCCATCTAAATAAAAGAAGAATACATTGCTGGAGGTCAATGAACAACGGACTCGAGATGGGGGTAATGTCATGAAGGCCTTATTGAGCGAATTTGCTTAAAACTACGCCATAACACTGTCGTTATGATGATAATGTACGGTACCAAGTTTTACAGGTAGGTATATTATAAGTTTTAAGAAATTCTTGTGGCAAATATCAATGAATAGACAAATATAAATGCGGCCATTTATTGTGTGATATTGTTGAGGCCTACATTTAGGAAGATTAGCCGAACTTCTAATAATTTACAGATTTCCTTATTTTGTACTTTTTAAGGGTAGGGATTACATTGCTTTCCTCAGCAGATAGCTTTTTTGATGTGCATATAAAGAGCAAATGTGAACAATAGCCTAACAAACGAACAACGAACTGAGTGATTACAAATCAACTGGGTAACTCTCTACAGAGAGCTCTGGTAGGCCAATCGATTGGTTCATTGCAACTTAGAAAATAATCAAAATGCAAGTTTTAAAACACAATTGGGCTGGTAAAAAACCCCAATGCAAGTGGCGTGTGACAGGAATAAGATAAAATCCCAAACATAGAGAACAACATCAAATTAAGAGAAGAAAAATAATATCTGGAAATCATTAACATCGAGAGCCAACACTTAAAAGATGGGAGTTCTTCCTCTAGGATGTTGCCAACAACATGTCTGAAAGACTGAAAGACTTGTCTGAAAGACTGTTCCAGGCTGCATGGACGAAGCTTCTGTCTTAGCAGCAAGTGCTGGCAAATTAAAGGGCATGAACTGGAATTGCAACACTGTAAGCATGGTAAGGAGCAACGCTGCTAAATCTTATGGAGAGTGGTTGGTATGCATTGATATTGATAGATTTATATTACATGGCTTTCTTGGGCAGATAGCACCCATAAATTACATTGCTTTTTCAGCAGATAGCGGCCTATTACATTGCTTTCTTCAGTAGATAGCACCCATATACTATACAGGGTGAGTCAAAAAACATTGTGCACGATTTGAAACGGCCATTTGACCTTGATGCGTGCATTGAACCATTATTTTAATTTATCCTCCCCCAAAAAGAAAGTAATCGACAGAAGAATACGCAAACGGTGGCAAGTTTTGTAAACTGACCGCGTTTTTCGCCATTCCTATGGGATTTACACACAGTAAAATTGGTTTTGCTAAATGGTCATTATCACTCACATTAATCATATTAGTTGTCAAAATGTTCCTGAAAAAAATCATTCTTTCACTCTGTGATAAGTAGTTAATCGTCTGATACCGAGTTGTCTAATGAAAAGTCAAATCTGAATACAAGCATCACCTGTTACAGAGCACTTAGGATGCCACATCCTCCTTTGTTTAGGATGATGGCGGTTTCTCAATCTCACTTCATACCATCATGCTGCAGTAATATTCATGTGTTTATGTGTAAATCCCATAGGAATGGCGAAAACACGGTCACTTTACAAAACTTGACACAGTTTGCTTATTCTTCAGTCGATTACTTTTGGTTTTTTGGGAGGATAAACTAGATTAACACCGCTTTACACTGACAAAATAATGGTTTCGAATCGTGCACAATTTTTTGACTCACTCTGTATACATTGCTTTCTTCAGTAGATAGCACCCATATACTATATACATTGCTTTCTTCAGTAGATAGCACCCATATATTACTATTGTCATCAGATAATTATTTACCGTTATTTAACTTTACAGAAAATTAAAATGTTTTATTTACCACATATAACGTTTCCTGAAACTGCGATGTGAAAAAAATATGTTTATATTTATTTAGCAGTTGTGATTTAGCACTAGGGACTCTGCCACATCAAGTAATTGTATTGACGTTGACTTTTTTCTTTTAATTATCTTGAAGACAAGTTAACCTCTTTAACAAATTGTCAGTCGCGACATTATATTTGGTCTTAAAACAGCATTTAAGATTTTTGTCTAGGATTTTCAACTGAAAAACACACACATAAAAACACACCACAACAAACAAAGTAATATAATGTGGCTAAGATTGCTACAAATATACATAGGTGGCATACACGAAACAAATTATTTTTAAATATCCAAACGATGTCCGTCGTATCTACGAATAATGTATAAACAATATAAATACACACATTTCAAATTTTAAAACAAAGTTGATAAATATAATGATGTGTTAGGTCAATTAAAATTAATTTTGAGTTTAGACCTATAGACATACGTACTGTTCCCCACCCGCTTTCATTTGCATTATTACTTTGATTCTAACAGATGATTATAAACAAACAAAGAATACGATTGTATTATTTCCCGGGATTAGTACTTAGATATGACAATAATATGTTATAAAATAATTAAATGCACAATCCTCGATATGCATTGATATTGGTTGCGACCACTTGTTTTGAAATAAAGGCAATAAAAGATAATTAAACAATTAACTTATTAACTAATTCAATGTCACTCCGTCCGTTTTTCAAACTTGAAACAGTATTTCAACTGGCCTTGATCAGGCTTCTAAAATTATTCAGACAAATGACAGTCCGATCTCGTCCATAACTAGCTGGCGTACATTTCATCAGAGACTCCAGTCCCTCCGTGCCACACTTCGGCACACATAGTTGAATACCGTGCTATGACTAATGACTTTGGATTTACGAGCGAATAGCTGCATTCCGGAGTAAATTCCTAAAACGGACTCGCGTCTATTTCCTCCAAAAATAGTCATGATCAATGGGAATCGAACTCGAGGTGGCAACTCAATTCAATAACGACACAAAGACACGCGTTAATGGATTCGCCATGAATTCAATAGAGAAGTGTTGCTATAATAGTACATACTGCACTCAATTTAGGTATTTGCACGTTATTTTGCTTAATTAAAGCTAATTAGCACACGATTTTAATATGCCAACAGCGATATTCTTATCGAGGAGACAATACCCCACATGTCTATACCATTCGCATGCTCCAACACGATGGGTATCACGAAATGTCTTACGGGAAGCACTTTTCTCGGGTTTTACACTGTACCATATATAATTAGCACGCATCACGCAACACGTCTATAGAAAATAGAAAGACTATTTAGAGACCGCTCACTGCGCATATATATGGCCATGTGTTTTGAACTCACCACCCAAAAAGGGTGGTGGCGTTGCATTTTTGGTGACAAATCATCCATCTCTCTCTATTAACTCAAAAACTAAATTTGGTAGAGCTATGGTTGAGGTGTCATGTGAAAGCCTATTTATCTAGCTACATTGTGTTAATAAATCAGGTATTTCTATAAATGTTTGGCTGAGATATGATTGATTATGTTGTGAAAGTCAGGGGTGGTGGCGGTGGCGGCGGCGGCGGTGGCGGCGGCGCTGTGTGCAATCTCTATGGGGAATATAGAAAATGTTTCCAATTCTACGTTCAATTTACTATAACTCCTCATCCCTGTATGGTACAAACATGATTTTGCTCTCATTTTATAGATTATTTTATATTCTATAAGATTCTGTTTCAACAAATGTGACAACTATTGTGCAACAATTGTAATCATGAATCGATTGCGTTGTCCTTGGCTTTTTCCCTATTCGCTACACAGTGAACTTGCCCTAATTCATCGGTTTTACATACATGACTATAACAAAAGAAATATTTAACCGATGATAGCAAAATTATACATTTTTGGAAAGCTCTCAAATAGGGGAATCCAAAAATGCCGTTTAAATCAGGATAGGGTGCATACCAGAAAAAATATACTTGTAAACTCTAATAAATATGAAATTTAAACGTTTGTGCTCATTTACTTCTCGATATAGTATATTTCAACATGTTTACCATTAACAACTATTATGTTCTGGTGGGTAATTGCATGAGGAACTTAAATATGCACAGTAAAATTATGATTGGGATAGGTATAAAATTATTATTGAGCTTAAATCAAAATATGAAAAAAATCGATATTTGTTGAACATTCTTAATCACAACATGTTACCATTAGGTCTTATTTAAATTCTAATAGCATATTTGGATTCCTTGTGAGATTACCGTTCAGAAAATATGTACTTTTTATGGGGTAGAACAAATAGTTATTGCGATATGCTAATTCGAATCTCAGATGTTGTAAAATGTAAAAATCTGGACATGCAACGGTAAGGGTGGCGAGTTCAAGACACACGGCCATATCCATACACGCAATTCCTTGAAGCTAAAATATAATGCCGTCCCCATGGCGATATTGTCGGATTGTAGGGGGCGTACCATGGGCGCATTGGAATTATGTTGCCACCCTGTGCGTTAGGCGTATATTACTATCACGCAACCATGAGTATACGCACATTAAGGAACCACTTCATGTAGGGATTTCTGGAAAGTATTATGAGGTAACAAAACTAAGAGTAACATTTCTGATGTGTATTGTTACTGTATCAAAGATCCAACGAACAATGATATTATAACTGATAGGGGAACATTTCAGCATTATTGACACACTGTTGGGAACATGAACACATGTGGCAAAGATAAGGCAGTGAAAAAGAAAATGTTTTTGATAAAGATGTTATATATGATGTTAATATTGATATCGATTCTGTTGTGGAGGCTATCTATGTAGATAAAAATAATGGCCCGTATTCTCGTACGTAGTTAAACACGGTTTTAAGCTAAACACGCGTCTAACTTTAACTTTAGACACAGCGTTTAACTAAACGCGATTCTCGTACATTTGTTTTACTTAAACACGCGTCTAACTCGCCGAAATGTGTCTAACTATAGACATGGGTACGGGGGTAGTTTAACTCGCGTTTAACTAAACTTCTGCATCAATTGCATATCGTGATTTTCTTATCGTGATACCATGGTTTAAAAGGAATAAAGATTTTTTAAATGATGGAACTTAATATAAAGTCAAATATTTAGTTAATACAATAATTAATTAATCAACACATTCATTTTAAATTCTTTGACCCAATATACCTAATATTCGTTCGGCTTTGATTTTTTTAAAAGGTGTAGACATTTCAGGGGTGTAGCAAGGTACCAAAAAGTGGGCGGTCACTTATATTGAAAACTGTAAAGGTAATTGAGCTGATACCCTTATGTGTGCTAAAAGTAGATTTCTTTTTCAATTTTCGTTTGGTGCGATCTGGTGTATACTTTTGACCAACATTTTATCAAAAAGCCACCTTTTCATTTCCAATAAATAGGCCTATTTTGTTGTTTATCAATGCACGAAAGAAGTTGAGCGTAACTGAAATATTCTTGATTCAAGTATACATGCTTTAAAAGCTCGAACAGGGGGGGGGGGGGGGGGGGGGGCGAGTCTCAGGCCTCCTCAGAATTGGATTTCTGTTTCAATTTTCGAACCCATTTGGTGCTATTTGGTGTGTACTTTTGACCAATATTGTAATGAAAAGCAATCCTTTTCCCCCGTTTCTTCTCTTTCTTCCCCGTCTTCTTTTTTTCTTTCTTTGCAAAAACATGGGGCGGCCATGGCTGCCCCGTTTGCGACGCGTCTAGGCATAGTGATTGTCCGGATGACTATAAGAATGTATAGGCCTACATATGGTCGAATCCAACGAAAAGTGTACACGGCTAGATTTTTAGGGTCCAGTTTCAAAATGCTTCGATCTCTTTTTCCTTTTCCCCACTCAAAGTCAACATATCAAGCTTGTATGGAAAAAAGTGCCATCACTAATCTCTCCAATTGACCACGTGGCGGAATGATGAAGTTGAAGGTACACTTCTCAATGTTACCTACAAATACCATATTTTGATTAAGTGATGATTATTCCACCTATTTACATATTGCATTCAAATTTGTGATTGTATTGTATTCAGAAGATGCTAATGCTGATAGAAAGTGGACATATTTGTACAGGTACTCATCTTTTTTTACATTTTAGATTCACACAGTTAGGTAGCATTTTCAGGCACTCAATACTTTGAAACATGAGGTTGAGTCACTTTGTATACTTTCACCAAGATGATTTTAATGAACAATTGTTTTCATGTACCTCACAGAGGGGGAATGACCCTTTCTGGAAAATTTAAAATTTTGAGCATGCGCCAGAAACTTAAGTACATAGAGGAATGTGGACATTTTGTATTCGTAGGTAACAGTTAATGTATACGTAGGTATAAGAGAAATACAACTGTAATAAATTAATGTTGTACTTAATTTATGCTGCATTTTGGGAGGGGGGGGGGGGGGGGAATGATCATGCAGAGTTGTTAACAATATTTGTTTTTAAATAAACATGTTTAAATCCTAATATTATGGACATATTCCCAATAGTTTACTTTAAATAGATACTAGAATATTAATTTAATGGGAAAAAGTGTACTTTAGGTCCCAGATACTGGTATACCAGTATCGGTCGATACTGATACATGAATTTTGCCAGTATCGCTCGATACTGGAACAATTTACATGTTCCAGTATCGGTCGATACTGGAACATCAAATTGTGTTCCAGTATCGACCGATACTGGAACACTTCATGTTCCCAGTATCGCCCGATACTGGAACGGTTTCATTCCAGTATCGATCGATACTGGAACAAATTAAATGTTCCAGTATCGCCCAATACTGGAACATTTTGTTCCAGTATCGCTCGATACTGGAACATGTAACTCGTTCCAGTATCGCTCGATACTAGAACGATTTACATGTTCCAGTATCGAGCGATAATGGAACGATTTAATTTGTTCCAGAACTCGTGTATTGTCATATTTGTGAAAAGGGGACGACTATTTTAGCTTTAAAAATTAGCGACATTTTTACGACGTCAGCTTTGAGTGCATTATAGTTATTATTCCTTTTTCAAATACGTGTTCAGTTGTTATATATGAATTGCGGGATTATTTTTCTATTATTTGTTTGAAGAAAAAAATGTCGTAGTGTTTTAAAATATTGCGAGGGAAAACCATCTCATTCATTATGGCTTAACTTAAGAAGTGATCGCTATGTCTTTCTTGGCTAGACTGGGCCAGCAGGGTTCATGTGAAAGTTAACCTTAGAATAAGATGACTGATTTCCAGTAACACCCCTACTTACTGTTGTTGTAAGTGATCCGGCATTGGGGAGTGAATAATGTCTCGCTCTCGCAAATGAACGAATTCCCTTATCTTTGTTCTTCTGATCCAGTAAAGCCTGCGCCTACTCATTAAAAGCAAAACACATTTAATTTAGTATTCGGGATTAGCATAGGTGGCACATGTATAAGATGCGTCTTATCAATATACATTACAACCCTACCCCCCCCCCCCCCCCCACCCCCCCCCCCCCCCAAAAAAAAACCAAAACAAACAAAAACAAAAACCACACAACCACAACAGTAAGCAATCAAATAAACAAAAACAAACAAGAAAACAAACAAACAAAACAATGGGTTGCATAACCCTAAACTGTCACCGTTTTCATGTTGGACATCAGTCTATTCGATCCGGTCTACAGTACAGTAATTAAACGAAGCAGCATTAGCGTTATATAATAGTAACATAAAATCGTATCAAATGTTTCAGGTTGACATAACACCCTGGATAGTCAATAGCCAATCATATAATTACTGCACGAATAAAATAATATAAGTTTGTCAATGATCTCACTGAATACAATGTAATGCTCTACCTGTCTGCTACACATCTAACACAGTACTTGACAACGGAATAAATCTCATACGAACAAAATTACTCAAGATTTACTATATGATCAGTTACATCTTTACTAGAGCCATCATAATGCACGAAGATACAAATCATATTTACTTGATGAAGATGAAGACAATGAAGGCAATCATGTTAAATTATTTCACGAAAAGGATGTACCCTATTTGACTTAATTGATATTGCCCAACACTATAGGGGGACTGTTGTAAAGACGAATCGACTAATGTAGTATATACAGACTCGCATTATAAGGAATGATAACTTACCATTACGATGTGAGCTATTGCAAGACGTATCTTGCCGCATGCTGCTTGACTGGCTGATATTGATAAACTAACCCTTAACTCAATAGTAAATACGATATTATTATCGTTTAATGGTTAAAATTAGTAACTTAGACGACAGTTCAAATATTTATTCATATAGATATGACTCGGTCATGCATGGGACATCGATAATTATGATGATAATGTTGATGATAAACATAGGGAATGGTCATAAAATATTATGAACCATTGCACCCTGCAACACACAATTACGTTAAAAGAGAGTATAAATAAACACAGGAATGCAGCATACTAAATAATATACAATAACATGTGATTATTATAATAAAACACAATAAAGCATTACACAAATCTAGATACATTTATTTATTTATTTATCAATTTTATCAATTTGTCAAGTTAGACCATTTGGAACGGTAGTTCAACTCCGAGTTTTAACGCTTGTGCGATCATCAGACAATTGCTTATTATTCTGTGTATACCGGGGAAGACGTTGGTCATTGCGGACATGTGGGTAGACATGGTAGATTTTTTTATTTTTTTATTTTTTTATTTTTTTATTAATTCTTTATTCTATGATACACAATAGATTTATACAATAACATCAATATTTACAAAATAATATAATATAATAATAGCAAGTATGTACAATGTGGCAATCGATTAAAAAAACCCCGACATAATTGATATACATGATGACATAGTAATTACAGAGAAATCAGTCTACGAAGACAGAGTTCTTTTTCAAATAGGAATAACAGATTTGGGTGGTTGCCGTATCTAAACTTGCTTATGCATAGTTTCCCAACGGCGATGATGAGGTTAATAAATTTTAAATCGTGATGGTCATAAGTATTATTGTGGTAGTTCAATATAACAATTTCAGTGGTCAATACAAAGCATGTTGATAATTTACGCGAGATAACTTGACTAGCGTAAGACCATAGCTGTCTAACTTGATTACATTTGAAAAAGAAATGGTCGATATAGTCAATCACGTTGCATGTGTGACAAATATTATTCTCTACCTTACCCATCTTACATAGAAGTACTTTGGTCGGATAAACATTGTGGAGGATTTTCCAATTTAATGAGATCAACTTCGCTTCATCGGTGCACTGTGGAGTGGCGAGCCAAATGTCGGTCCAATTGAATGAGTAATTGGGAAATCTGGCTTTCCTAAAACCTTTGTTTGTACAGGTATCAATAGGGACTGACATGGTAGATGCCACTTATTGCAAACGTGATTGTACAATCACGTACTGAAAAGATGGGGGAAACAAGTCATTTAATTTGATAAAACTATTCCAATTTATGTTTGAGGTTTGAATAATTGCAACCGAACATAATTTATGAATATTCCCTAATGAGCAGGCACGTCGCAACCGGGGCGGCAGGGGCAGCCATGGCCGCTCCACTTTTTTGCAAAAAAAAGAAGAATGGGGAAAAAAGAGAAGAAACGGGGGAAAGTGATTGCTTTTGAATAAAATATAAGTAAAAGTACACACCAAATCGCACCAATACCAATTCTGAGGGGGTACTGCACGACCGTGCGATTTTTTTTTTGACCGTGCGAATTTGTTTGACCTCCCCCCCCCCTCTAGCCCTGAGCTGTAGTTTTCTGCCATTGTCCAGGCCATGGGGAGGGCTCTCCTAGCAAGCCTGGCCCGAGCATTTTGCTTGAGCTTGGTCCTTTCAGGACCCAAGCGTGTGTCCGTACGGACCGACCGTGTAAACACACCAACAAACAAACATACCTACTAGATTCACTCTCTCAGAGTATTCACTGTATTCATAGGGATCGTTCTACAGGGCCTTGAAATACCTACCGCCCACTCCTTATTTCACGGTGTTTCTTGTAAATTTGGCAAATTTGACCCCTTTTTTGCCAAAAAGCGTGGAGTTGGAATAAGGCGGTAGACATTCAAGCCAATATTTCTTGGAAATAGTTGTTAAAAATGATATCTGAAGCAAAAGTTTGACTAATTTGACTAAAGTTTGACTAATTTTATTCAGAAAAGTTACAAAATATTGATGAAAACATCCGACCATCCGTGATCATGGTGATGTCATTAACGCATATGCTTTCGTTCCATAGCTTTACCACAGAGAGCTAGGATTGAGAGCTATAAATACAGATACAGACCCAGGATCTCTAATCCATGTCATTACTTATAAGGAGTCTGTGAACTCGAAACTATAGTCGGATCTATAATTGAACGAACACATTGAAACAGCGTTTTGCGTACATTGCGTGAAGCACGCACAACCACGAGCTAGACATTTCGTGTAATACTTCTTTCATGTGGTTCACGTTCAAGGCAGGTCATACCATATTATTAATTACCACAACAAGACAGTGACCAAATAATGAAGTACGGTACTACAGTCATTTACAGTACTATGATATCATGTTTATTTTCGGTATTATACTATGGCATAGGCTTCCTCTGGACAGTGACGTAACTTAACAGTCGCAGCTTTCACGCACGCGTATGTTATATGTACATGTATTTTCCATCTTTCCACGCTCGTATGTATACTCCAGCGCCTGGAATAGGCGCGCGCGTTGTGTGATGCAATTGGTAGAATACTCGCTTACGTCACTGTCTCGTGATGGCCAAATAAACGGTGATCCAAATAGACTATAAAGTAAGTAGGCCTACATTCATGACATTGCCGAATGGCATTGGTTGGACTTGCAATGCTGCGAATGCCTAGAAATTATACTTACCAAATTTCAAATTAATTTAGCTTATTTATATCAAATTGAAGGCCAATCTGTTGATTATGTTTTCAATCGAATTAATTGTGAGATCTTCTTTGTCGGATTCGAATTTGAAGCCAATTGCTTAATCTTCCCACTAATATTATAAAGCCCGCTTCGCTCAAACACATACCGCCAACGCTGCGCGATGATGCCGAGCTACAGGATCGAGCTGTCTTTAGTAAAGATATTACATAGAGTATACAGTTATAACTTGCCCAATTTTCCGCCCAAAGATCCCATTCTTGCTCACGATACCGGGACCGAAAAACCATGAGCGCTCTTCAGCTAAGTATGCTGGAACTGACCATCCACACGAAATTTGAATTCGTGCATGGCGAGGAAGATGGCCGAGAATGACAAAGTACAACCTTTAAGAGAGATAGTAAAATCAGCGTCACAAAATACGCCCTCCCTAACAAAATTGACACCTCCTGGCAATTAACCTATAGATAATGCTCATATAAAATTCAAAAATGTTTTTTTTAATAATAATTTAGAGAAACGAATTGTTTATTTCTTCTCAAAATACAGCATGACCTTTTTATCCATGCTTCCATCTGCCAAATTGATGGCGTCTAATTATCAGGATTCTTATTTTAAACTATCTGAGAACATCATTTTATTTTTAACGAGTGGCCTTGAATATATATTTATTTTATTATTAGTTTTCTGCGACGCCAAACCTGTGGAAACCTGCGACCGTATTAACTCGCGCAAAATTCGAAGTGATTACGCTCACACGGTAAAGGAGGATTTTTTTAAACAACACGCATACGGAATCCCTTAAATGGTCTAACACAAACACCCCCATACATAATCCTCAGATTAACGCGTGCGGTTTCATCAAAAATTGAAGCGCACAAGAAAGGGGCAAATTTATGGTATGTTTAATACGGAAACATGTTTGTCTTATTTGAAAGAAATCACCTATTTATGACTCTTTAAGATTCAATAGTCATCTCCGGGTGACCTGGTATTAAGTATACCCAACAAGACATGACAAAACAGACAAAAAATGACACAGGTAGCACTACTGAAACATATACTATTATAGCTAACTAATTTGCTTTTATTTTGTCGTTTCAGTTGTTCTATTCTAACTTGTATTTAGGAAGTTACGATCACCTAATGGAGCGTCACAATTTTTATTGGGACACCCTGTATATACAAAATAACGAAAGTGAAACACTCTTTCAGCCAATGTCGCCAAAATTACAGATTGCTCTCAATCAAATCTTTATCAAAATAGGATATTTTGTGTCATAAGAATTTTAATGCTCACATTCCTTAATAGCCTATGAGCAAGAAATATTATTCAGGCTTTTCTTCTCAGTGCGCTTTATATGTACACTTTTCTACTATTAATTTATTTGCTGTTTCGGACTCTGTTCTGTTCTTGCAAAGATATTTGCCCGAATCTGAATTTTTCCAGTAATTTTGACTGGCTTAATTAGCTTCCAAAGATTCTAAAGCGATCGCGATTAGGTTTATTTCTGAAACCTCCCTTGAGAATACGCTCTATTACATATTCTGGAGTTTCATCTTAAATAGGAATAATTGGAATATGATTCTTGCCAGACTCAAGAGTAGCCAACAAATGGTAAAATACATCTTCAGGATCGTCGCGTACTAATTCTGGAATCTGATCTCTATGTCCAGGATCCACAGGGGTAGAAGTATCGGTGCTTGGACGGACAAATCTATCACATGCACATTTCATACGATTATTTTAATATGTACAGTCGACGTTAACAACTTGTTGGTTTCAAGATTACGAACTGTGAAATTTGCTGGACCAGTCTGGTCGACTAATACTAATAGATAGGGTCCTGTCCAGACCTTTGACAGTTTACATGACAATCCTTGCTGCAATGCAGGTATATAGGCCATTAAATCCAAACTGAATCGCCAACTTTGTGCACGAACGTCAAAACGCTCTTTCATTTTGGCTTAATTACATTCAGCAGATGGCGTTTTGAAATGTCCCTAAAACACTTCGAGTTGTGATACTAGGTTATGAATGCGTTTACGAAGTGTCTTTGTCTGGATATTTGCATTGTGCTAGGAGTGTAACGTCCATCCAGTCTTACCTCTCTACGATACAACAGGAAGACGGTACTTAATCATCCGACTGAATTTTCAGCGGGAGTCGTTCTATAGGCAAATTGTATGCTGTTATATTGGTATCCCAATTACTTGGATATTCATTGACATGTGAAATGGTATCCAGAATTACCGCATTAAAACGATACTGAATCGCATTGCATTGTGGATGATAAGAACTTCAGTTATTCAGTTTGTGAGTGCGCATAATACGACAAACTTCCAATACAATCTTGGAGAGGAAATGTTGACCTCTGTCGCTTAACAAAGTTTGGGGACAACCATGTTCCCATATGACATAATCAAAGAGTGCGCGAGCAATAGTTGACGCATCAGTAACTTTCAATATTACCATCATTGGCCATCTGAGAAACAGGGGTACATATAGATCAACGGAAGTGGTAGTAGGTATTAAAGGACCTTATACAGTCATCAAAAAGTAACTATACAGGTATCAATGGGCTTTTAACTCTAAAACATATATCTTACCTAACAATATTAAATTATAAAGTTGTTGAGAAATGTATCTTCTTTAATATGAGATATTGCACTCTAGAATTAGGCGATTATTGAGGAAGTGACACTTCAAAATGTAAGGTGAAGTCCGATTTTCATTTTTACATTTTTATTTTCTACACGCAGACCAAGCTATCGATTACCGGTAGTGCAATTGGGAATGCATACGCAGGTTGGATAGTCGGCCGTATTGTTCCGTTGGATCAATACGCCACACTCACGCTACCTCTCATACTCTCCTCCGTGTTGAAAAGTAAAATGTGAAAATGAAATTATGACTTTACCCTACACTTTGGATTGTCACGTTGGTCGTTAACATGCACACACAAGCATATTCAAGAGTTTGAAGTCCTAAAAACAATATGAAAGTAACTGGTGAGTAATGAAGAACAATTATGAAATGCCAGAGCGGACATATATCATCCAGTTTGTCACACACACGATGAGTTTACCTTACTATACAGGGTGAGTCAAAAAGACTGCAATAGTGGAAAGAAGTAATTTTGTTTTCGAAACCAAAATGAATTTTAAAACTTTTTAAACGTTGCAAGAATTATGTATTTATTCCTGATTTTGTGTGAAAAAATGAAGTTGATCGCATTTTTCGTTTGTCTTTGGTGAACCTTCTGACCAGTGCACCTATTTCACACGTTTGTCCACGAGACACCCAAAATATGCATCAGATCGTAAAATGTGTCTCTCATTCAAATTTGGAAACTTTAGTTGATTTGTGATATTATTGGAATTTGATGCATCCTTTCTTGTTTACATGTAAGTTAGCATAATCAATTATAATCATACCCATGCTATGAAAGCGTATAATGTTCTAAATTTTAATAAAAAACTGACATTTTCCATTTTGTTGTTGGCGGGATATTCAAATATGAAAATGCATGTGTGCCATTTTAAATGAAAACCCCTGTGCTCGTGGACAAACAGGTAAATTTGGTTGTGCAGCGAAGAGGGTCACCAAAGACAAACTAAAAATGCGATCGACTTCATTTTTTCACACAAAGTTAGGATTAAATACATCATTCTTGCAACGTTTAAAGAAATTTAAAATTCATTTTGGTTTTGAAAACAAAATGGCTTCTTTCCACTATTGCAGTCTTTTTGACTCACCCTGTATATCGAGTTTAGCTCGCTATATACCGAGATCAGCGCACACCTCATCGAGATTAGCGCACACCTCATTGAGATCAGCGCACAACTCATCGAGATCCGCGTACACTCATCGCGATCAGCGCACACATCATCGAGATCAACGCACACATCATCGAGATCAGCGCGCACATCGAGAATTGCGATCAGCGCACACATCATCGAGAATTGCGATCAGCGCACACATCATCGAGAAGTGTGATCAGCGCACACATCATCGAGATCAGCGCACACATTCATCGAGAATTCTGGTCGGCGAGAATTGGTACTTATAATGTTGAGATTCGAGTTTATAAATTCGAGTTTCGTGTTTATAAATTGACGGGTGCACGTTACCATGGCAACGCACGCCCGTCAATTTTGAACGCCCTCAAGGAGCTAACTGTTCATTTAGGTAGAATAGTCGTCGTCGTCATCGTTGGATCATGGCTGATTCTTTGTGACCCTATTGATGATGGAGCGCCTCCGTTGTCTATTCTTTGCCGTCAGCCCAACAGAAATGTCTTGGTTCGCAATGTAATCAGTTTATGAAATAAGCTTCTATTCGTGATCTATCAGCCTCTAAGTGTCGATTTACACTTGGTTATGTTGGTAGCATAACGAATCAAGGCAGGTTTTGAAAAATCAGGAGCTATTTTTTACCCAAATTTGCCCTGGTGCACAGATTTGTTCTTCTTTCAGCACTCGTGGCAATAAAGGGTAAAACCTCAGAAATATTTCATTCTGAATGAGTGCAACGGGATCATTTTCAATTGTAAAAGTTGTTAATGGTGAAACAATTTACATAAGATTTTGCTTGTGTTTCAAACCCCTATTTATTTAAGGGGAACTTGCTATGGCAATCATATCAGTCTAAGCGCGACATGTGTGCTTTAACGACGAGATTGTAAACATATAGAAAAAACAACTTTTTGATCGCAGATGTGTAATACGTTTTGTGACCCCTGTCAATGGGCACCTTAAAGCAGTTATTTTATCACGAACCCTCAAAGTGCTGAGTTCAAGCTTACCCGTTACACCATAGATCCTGAGCACTCATGACCACACCCCCGTCATCTCTTTAAAATCTACCCATGTAAATATCCAACCTGAATTTGTTTTTAACAAAGTCAATGATTGGTTCGTTCTGTGACTGGTAAAAGCAGTGTCTGACATTACAGGTACAATGGCGTTACGCTCAGGTCATGTAGTGCATCCTGCAATACAAGTTTACGCTCTTTGAAGTCTAAATGAAAAGGTATTGCTAAAATAATTAGTGATAACATTAATTAAGTCTCAATAGATACCCTACCAATAACGCGTATTAACAAGGAAATTCTATTTGTCAAGGGGAGTGTACTGCTTCCATGATTTAGACTTTCTCTTTTAAAACATTTTGAATGGTATAAAATATCATCTACATGTATTTGCTATCTTACCAAGAGGAAGACGAGTAATAATTATCAATTCCATTTATCATAATTTAAGGAAGTTATAAACATGATAAAGTGGACATTTATTAAATAAATAGCTTTTAATCAACCTCATCCAGATATTTTGAGCTCGAAGATCCCAATCAGAACAGGCAAATTACTCTATTTTCTTAGTTAATAAAATAACTTCAACTCAGATTTTCGGAATGTCTTATTTATTAATTAGGGTTCACGTTACAATAACAATGTTCATGATTCAGTGATTTTAATAAAGGTAAAACAACCACTATACATACAATAGTCCTTTTTGATAACTAAACTATGGTAAAATCTTTTTTGAAAATATGTTGATTGTATAGTATACTCTACGATTATTGTACTATCGTTATGGTAGTGTATATAATGTATACATTTACGTTTAGCTAAAGAAATATTCATACAATTTCTGAATTAGTTGGTTTTTCGAATCAGAACTCTAGTATTTTAAGGAGTTCAATTTAAACGATATCATCATTATTGGGAGTCCTTTTTGAAACACTCTGTATTTTCTAGTTATCCATTAACTCTGATTACGAAAAGACTGATTATCGGTGCGTTTAGTAAAATCATTTAAAATATATCGTGTACGTATATTATATTATACGAATAATGTACGATGGTCGTATACAGGGTGAGTGAAAAAAGTTTAAAAAAGTGTACTTAACTTTGGGATTTTATATCTTAAAGTCTGTGCAAAAAATTCACAGATTTTGTTATTGAGGCAGACGGGTTATCTCATTAGCTTTCTAATGAATTTAGTTGGTTGAAATTGTCGTGGTAAACATATTTTATGCTCATTTGCGTTAAAGTGAACATTTTATAAACCGAACAAGATTTGCGATATTTTCTCTTATAAGATCTGTTGAATGCCACTATTGAAAACTGTCCACACTCTAGTCCGAGCTGAATCCGTCTATAAAAGCCAAATTGTTTGTTGTTGCTGCTAAATTCGTGTAATAATGAAATTGTTTTGTCATTATTTCGCATTTAATGTTTGAGAATATTTGATTCATACCAGAACCGGGCACGGATCAAAAAACTACTCCTCCCACTACCATTGTAAATTGTTTACTAAAGGATTCATTTCAATAAAACCCAAGGGGCGCCGAAATTTGCTTATTTTATCACAGAAAAAATCAATACTTTAAATGACTTCGTTTTGCGTGTACTGATTCTGACATGTTTGTCTTTATTAGTTAACTATTGTGCACCACACATGAATCCACTTGCTCATTAATATCAAGCATTATTGAGTAAAATATTCAATATTGTGTTCGGTTTCAAAATGCAGTAACTTTACCAAAATAGTCATATCTGGTAAACGGTACCATCAAATGTCATGATTCTGTTTGCTGATGATAGTGAATAAATGCGTCTTTTGCCGCATACATTGGTTGCCTTCATATTATGATAACAAATATTTTTAATAATTATTTTACTTTGACTTCACTTTCTTTTTTACTCACCCTGTATGGAGACTTTTACATTAAACGATTATTACAAGTAAAGAGTTATATAGCTATACATAATGTCAACATATTGTAACAAACTATTAATGAATGTATTAAAATCTACGGAAAATAAGGCTGCACTGCAAATCTAATACGAATAGATCATACGTATAAGTGATGCGATAGTCGCAAAGTATATCCCCCTGCGTACAAGCCAATATAAAAGTTGAACTGACACAGATACTAATATGTTTATGCTATTATGGACATATTTTCTTTGGTCTCAGTTGAATTATCAGCTTGTACGCATTGTGACGCACAATATTACTTTGGTGACTATCGTACAAGTTTTACGTACAAGTCACTTATACGTATGAGCCATATACGTACTAGGTGTGCAGTGCGGCCTTTATCTTCTTAAAAGTACAGCAAACGTTACATACCTGAATGCACTGTATTTAAATATGAAATGCACTCAGCCTTTTGACTTTACCAGATTGATATACTGTTTGTTACCATTCTTTGAAAAGGATTAGACGACCACAATGAATCACTCTAAAGCTAATACGTGTAACTTGTAACACGTGAGTGATTTGTACATAAGACGATGGTCGATATACGATAGTCGCCAAGATGATATTTTGCAATACCATTAGTACAAGCAACATTAATAATTGAACTGAGACCAATGAAATGAACATATTTCTATATTATTAGGAAAATATTTGCATTCGATACTTTTCACTGTTGCTACTTGTACTTGTGGTGATGTATATACAACTCTGGCCACTATCGTAAAAGTCTTACATAAAGGCACTTATACGTATGAGCCACACGTACTAGTTTTGCAGTGAGGCCTAAGACAGGGGCGTTCGGAAACTCTCCCTAACCTGTGACAAATGCTTATGTTTAATCCAGTAAAGCAAACGCCAAGGACTGATCATTCAAAATGAGTCAGTCCCCAATGCCACCCCTTGGACCACAGGCGACGAAGCGGGGAGGGAGGCGGGCCGTCCATGTGACGTTTTTAAAGTTTATACTGTACCATTTTATAGCTAGATTTGCCTTTTTACTCGCTTCGCGTGAATTAGTTTAAATGTAACATTCATTTAAACTTGACTAAGCTAAATTTTTCACACAGGATAGCTCTAGGAACATTTATCTGTAGCTTTTTGTTAATAACTGAAAAATGTTTGCGCGATATGCGCACATTATTCTACATGCTTCAACATTATAAAACCAAATAGGGCTACGGTCCCCTAAATAAAAGTGTTGGCTTCCGCCAAAACTGCACGTTGAGATCCGGTATTGAAAATATTTGACATATTCGGAATTTGAAGAAAAAAATGAAGTGTTAACATTAATAGCTCGATATCATCATAACCATAGCCGGGATATGCCGTGGTAATATAGAGCTGGACCATATTCTGAGTAAAGGATATCGGCGAAACAAACAAATTAAAACTTAAACACAGCAATACTTTCTAAAAGTAACAACATTTGTTCATATAAAACAATAAGCAATCTACAGCAGATTTATATTTTAACTATTGTTATCAACAATCGATAGAAACCGAATAAACTCAATCAATCAATATATGCACCTTTACTTGCGATAGGTGGTGCTGTAATTTAAGGCGTGTTCACATCTGAGCAAGTTTGCTCAACTCCCGGATGAAACCCTAGTATATCCGGATAAAAATCCCAATATGAACAGGTTTCAATCCGCATACAATCCGGATGTTATCCGCATCGATCATATTAATAATATGAACGTGTTTATTAGAAGGTACATTTATCTTTTTTTAATTCGGCATTCCCATCAAACATTTAAATTACAAAAATGTGTTCAATCTTTGCAGTGCTGCCTTATTACACCCGCGTTTGAAATGCGTCTGGAATGCGTCCGGAATGCGTCTGAATGCACCTTTCTTTTCTGCGTAGTACATTATATGGCGCGATATACTGTCACATAAATTATGTTATTGGGTTATTTCCAAAAAAGAGTGGGTAAAAGTGTGCAATTGTAGACAATAAAAAGGTACACATTTCGGTAAAATGACTTAAAAGTAATCTTGAAATGGATATATTGACTGACAAAAATACTGGATGTGGTATTACTTTGTGTTCGTAGAACAACTTCGCTATGACGGCATCGTTTCGCTCCAGCCCACATAAATGTCCGGCAATACAACACGGGTATAATATACTAAAACAATACATATGTTTTCGAAGTGTCTTTTTGGCAAAGAGAAGATACCAGATCTTTAGCAGCCTGTTAATATTTCAACAACTGTAAGCGTGAATAATTACAGTGCCTAAGAGGTTAGATATGGGAATCCATCCATGTACACTCTTTATAGCGCGCCAAAAACTCATGACATGACCTTATTTTTGTACCCGATATCAGTAATTTGCGTCCATTCTGTACCAAACGCACTTAAATCGGTATCCTTTATCATTCATGACACGCTTGGAATTTTCATATTAAGCCGGTTTAATTCATGTCATAATTTTGGTGAGTAGAGCCGTCGGCCGATTGTCTGCTTACTCAAAATTCCTTCCAAGCAGCCTTTATTGTAGGGCCCTACTCATTACTGTTTCTATGCCTATGTTGATTTGGAATAGTGCAGCCATGCGCGGAAATAAATTTGAGAAAAAGAAGATTAATTGCAGGCTGGTATAACAGTCAGACAATCAATTCATAAACGAAGTGTTAAAAATCAAAGTTAAACGCGTATTTAGCTTAAAACTGTTTTTAAATACTTACGAGAATACAGACCAGTAAGTCTTATCTCATGAATTACTAAATCCAAACTCGGTATGTTTGTACTTATTTTCATGCATTTCAATAATGGTGATATTTTTAAAACATTTTCTGACTTTTGGAACAGTCGTCTAAAGGCACCTGCCGCGTGGAAAGTGTTAAGAACCCAATCACTGAATAAAGCTGCTTAATCATTTGAACCTCTCATAAAAGATTTTGTGCTAGGCTAATTTCATGCATTCTTACATCAAGGATAAACTGACACATCGAGGGTTGAGCGCCAGAAGGCCATAACTCAATTTTTGGGCAAATTGATATTTTGGTACAAAAATAATCCATATAATCTTGATTTTTATAATGAAATAACTCATAAACACCCTTAATTTGATTAAAATTATAGTTTATAATTTGGGTGCTACATTGTATTGTAATGAATTCCAAATATTTGAAAGTTGATTATCTCAAAATAGCACTTTTGAGTTAAGGCCTTCTGGCTCTCAACCCTCGACATATATGGTCAATGCTATACCACTTTATTTGCCCAGCGATTGGTGAGACACTTTGCCCAAAAGTGTTGGTACATTTTTAAAGCAAGCGAAGCTTAAAACTTGTCAGAAAAAAAGTTTTGGCTAACGTTTGACCATTTTATAATTAGTTCATAATACATTTTGATAAAACATTTATCAAAACCTTGACTAATCGTGTGTGCAGTCTTTCTGTTTTTCATTAACAACTTGAGATCAAAATCATCTCAGTATCAGAAGTTGCTACATGCAAAAATTAATGAACTATTATTTCTACAAAATACTGAAACATTTTTCACCCCGCTATTGATGTTACCATACAAAACAAGTTTATTTTCAGAAACATTGTCCAAATGTTAAGGTCTATCTCAAGGATTATTGAACCAATACTAGGCATGTATGTACTTAACTCAATGCATTCCACATGGCGATTCCAAATATGGTAATGAAACTCAATAATTTTGACATTTTGTAAACATTTTGGGAAATGTTAAAATGTCGTCTGCAGCCTGACGCTTGGAAAGTGTTAATCTCAAAAGGCATTATAAAAATCAAAGTGCCGTATCGTAATCATCCATTTCTTGTTCGACCGTTACAGGTTTACCGTACTTTGTTGAGATAACCCTAGTGCAGCGTCTTGGTATTTGTTCCAGTTCCCGTTCCATTTGTTCATATTTGTTGTCTCCAGACGTTTTAGTCTCTGTCAATGGTATTAAAAAAAAGAACATATTGGAATATTCTATTCTGTTTACATCTATTCAACACGCAAACGGAAAATACATTATTTTATGAGAGAAATATAAAACAAACAATAGCAGAAAATAATAAACTGAGGGACAAAAAATGATAACCATTACAAAGGTAAACGCAGGAGTGTTTAATAATTATTTTTCTATATCATTTATTTCAGAATTCCGGATGAACATTAAAGGTATATTATTTTATCTTTCCAGGGGACGCCCTCAATCCTCGAAAAAAAATTGGAAGCAGATTTCTTGCAAATTTACTTTTCTGGTCATAAATCATAAATATATTCTAAGTTTACAGAGCGATTCGATTCCTAATAACCTCAAAATCATGGTTTTAGAGTGAATTTAGAGCAACATTTGAAAAATAAATTTGAAAAACTTAAAAGATCTTTATGATTTATGATCAAAAATGCAAATCTGCAAGAAAAACTGATTTCATATTAAAAAAACAATGATAGAGGGCGCTACTTGGAAAAGATCACATAATACAGACGACGTGGACACGAACGGCCGTTAATTTTGAATTCTCGTTGGTTTCAATGTAACAATGGTTTTTGAATATATATGACCACATAAAATTCAACACACACGTTGGAACTAAATTGTTTCATCCTAAAACCGATGGAGTTGGCTAACCAACCACAGTGTCAGTATCATTTTTTGAATTTAAAGGCATATTATGTGATCTTTTCCAGAGAGCGCCCTCTATTCATGATTTTTTTTAGAAAGTAGATTTTCTTGCAGATTTATATTTCCGATCATGAATCATACATACATTCCAAGTTACAGAGCGATACGATTCCTAATTACCTCAAAATCATGGTTTTAGAGTGAATTTAGAGTGAAAAATATAAACTGTCGGAATCCCGACAGTTTATTTTCACTCTAAAACCATGATTTTGAAGTAATTAAGAATCGTATCGCCCTGTAACTTGGAATGTATGCATGATTTATGATCAGAAATGTAAATCTGCAAGAAAATCTGCTTTCTATTTTTTTTTCGATGTTGAGGGCGTTCCCTGGAAAGATCACATAATATACCTTTAAACCGTTGTTAAGCGATCGTCCCATTCACTTGATCACGTAACCTCGTTCGCATATTTTAACCTGAATATTCGTAAATACGCCCGTGTCAAGCGTCGTCTGACATAATATGCCTTTTAATAATAGTCATTTTTGCTGTTGCCACTCACGAAATCACGAAAGCAGCCTTTATGCCCAGCATATTTATATTGTGGCTGTTTATAGAGCTTTAAAGCTGTGGAGCACACATGGTTTTGAAACACATTGAAACACATGTGACCTTCTACCACAAGATCAAGCATGAGATGGGTGGGGGTGTGTTTGTGGGGCGAGGAGTGGGGGTGGGTGTGCGTTATTGTTGCATGACGTCACTATGAGGCGCAAGCAACCTACCTGTTGTATCTTTTGATTTCCTAGAACATTTTCTTGACACCCATTTGACCACCAGGTAAATATGCGATAATATAACAAAAGGCGGGACAAATATTGGGCGCTTGGAGTACTGTTTGATGAGGCTGTAACGTTGATATTGCCAGAATTTGTCACTCCTCTCGTGGACTTTGTTGTATGTTGAACTGTTCAATTCGATACAAATAATATATAATATTAGTTTTGAAATAAGGGAGACGAACTATATGTGCAGCTCTACGTCTAAATAGTATTATATAAACGACCATTTTTAATATTTGTATAATAAATTGATTGATTTTTGAAGATTTTGTTGGCAATCTTTCGATACCACTTTTGCTACAACGATTCATGAAAATATTCATATGAAATGTCCATGTTTAGAACCCCAAACCAGTGTTTTAATACATGCAGTTAAATCGGCAATTTCCTATTTTCGAGCCTCACAAGTGTATCGCTAGTGAGGATTCAGAACATACTTTTACCGATCAATTGTTTCAGTGGCGGATCCAGAATTTTTTTAGGGGGGGGGGGGGATGGGCAAAAATGAAATTGTAGTGGTACCATCCAAGCGGTGCGCAGCACCGTTCTCCGACAGCCCCCTCAGAAGTAGAATTTTTTTCAATTTTCGATCTCATTTGGTGCGATATGGTGTATACTTTTGACCAAAATGTTATCGAAAGGCCACCTCTTCATTTCCAATAAATATTTTGTTTTTTATCAATGCACGAAAGAAGTTGATTATATATTCTTGATTTAAGAGAGCGTGCCTGAGAAAACCAAATGGTGGGCGGAACATGAAGGTTGTCGGATTTTGCTCTTTTTTGGTTTAGTATATGTACTTGATGAAATATTCATGCTGACAAGGTTTGAAAATTCTGGCCCCTATAGCTTGGATTTTGTGCCCCATCAAGTTTTAGCCCCTTTTAAGCCCCAAAATCTCCCAAGATTGCATATAATTGCCCATTTTTGCATAATGTTCATACTTGTAATCTTGATGTCCATTGTCAAATTATTTTTTAATCGAGTTAAAATATTGTAAGTACATGGGTTTAGTATTGTGAAGATCAAACCAAATTTCACTTAACTCCTTCTTCCTTACCAGGGGGGGGGGGGGGGGGGGGGGTCCCACTTAGGACCCCCTCAAATATCTTGATGTTTTATGTAAAAATGGGGCTATCTTCAATCGCTTGCAGGAATTTATCCCAGCAGTGAATTAAAATAACCTGATTGTAGTCTCATAGCATGACACATTGGCTATCAAAAACTATTCAAACTTAGCTGGGGAAATGTGTCTGGATACTGAAAAACATAGTGTTTCTATATAGTAATTTTTAATATTTTCTAAAACAAGAACACATATTAGTCGGGTATAAATAGGGGTTACAGTACACCCCCTTCTCCCCCAGGACTCCCCCAAACCAACTTTTTTTACTTACTTTCATGGTTCTAAAACATATTCAGAATGTTACCAAAAATAATTTTGCTATGCTAAGGGATTATTCAAGATGGCGTCCAAAATGGCCGCCAGAACTGGTCAGATCTCATAAAATGACATATAGCAATCAAAATGTATGGTGAAAGTATAGTTTTAATAGTGGGATGTATGCATAAGACCACTACACTCTCATATCCACAACGTTTGCTTTGTTGACACACCTAAATCCAAGATGGTCGCCAAAATGGCCGCCAAAATTTCATAAATTGGCATAATATGAACCAACATGCAAGTTTTAACGATGGGGTGTATGTGTTAGACCACTAGTAACTCATGTCGAGTATTTTGCTTTGTCATCATAGTTAAAAATCCAAAATGGCGCCCAAAATGGGTCCCAAAATGACTAAACCAATTTGGAATTCAGTAAAATGGGATAATATCAACCAAAATGTATCATGAACAAATATAATTTTAATGATGGGATGTATGTATTAGACCACTAGTAACTCATATCCAATATTTTTTGATTTGTTAATATACTTAATAATCCAAAATGGCCACAAAATAGGTCCCATAATGACTGAACTAATTGTCGGAATTCCATAAAATGGGATAATATAACCAACATGTATGATGAAATTATAGTTTTAACATTGGGATGTATGTATTAGTCCACTAGTAACTCCTATCCAGTGTATTTGCATTGTAACAATGTACTTTAAATCCAAGATGGCCACCAAAATGGCCACTGTAAATGTAAATATAGTCTACATTAGTGTATGGTAATCCAAAATAGATTGTGAGTGTATATTACATCAAATTCACCAACTAGTATGTTCTAAACTGATAAGGCCCACCTCTGTGACAATTCTGATTCTGTATCACTTTCCAAAATGGCTGCCAAAATGATTAATTTGATATTATATGACCTAAAACAATTGTTTTGTAAAACTATGTAATACCAAAACCCCCAAATATAATGGGACAGCATTCACTATATGTCTACGATAAAGCCTAGTGGCTGTAGATCTGATCATACATGTTGATTCATATGCCAATTTATAGAATGTTAACATTTTTGGCAGCACATTTTAGCGGCCATCTTGGATTTAGGTGTGTTAACAAAGCAAAAGTTCTGGATATGAGTGTCTAGTGGTCTAAATACATACATTCCACTTTTAAAACTATACTTTTACAATATATTTTGATTGCCATAATATGGCGGCCATTTTGGACGCCATCTTGAATAACCCCTTAACGTACCAAAATATATTTGGTAACATCCTGAATATGTTTTAGGACCATGACAGTAAGTCAAAAAGTTGGTTTGGGGGAGTCCTGTGGGGTGGGTGGGGTGTACGGTAATCCCATACCCGACTAATTTTCTTATTCATAATATCCAATAACTGGTGAACATGAGTCATGTAGATGATGATGCCTAACACATCATTCTTGGTCCCTCTGATATCAAGGCTGCTGTAGTTGTGCATGGTTTGCCAAAGATCAGTATACTATAAGTAGACCTAGCTGGTCCACACAAATTCTAAATATTGTTTGTGTGACATCTCATTCACCATCTTGTTATTAAAAAAATGTGGTAGCCCAAATAGTAGGCTATTGCCCCAAAGTTAAAACACATGTTACTAGAAGAAAATTAGATAAGATTAAATCAAACTAGAAAGTGATGCATTTCCCATCTATCTATCTATGAGACTAACTTTTGCCCTAGTTATTTTATTGGGATAATGATGGGAATTGTGCCTCTACTATATAGAAACACTTTGCCCTATTGCATCTATAGATATACATTTATATCAAGGGTGATAATGTATATTCAATTGTCATAGTCCAATTGTTATAGTCCCTATAGTAGAATATCTATTATAGCACACACCACCCATGGATCAGTCATCCTCCCGTTTGGAAAAAAATACTATAAAATAGAAACACCTTTTTTACCCTTAGGCAATTCCACATTTCCAGTATGATTGACACTAGGATCAATGTATTTAAAACTAATGATGTAAAAAACTGATTGATGTAGGCTATTTGTATTCGAACCTGACGTATTCTAAGCAAACTATTGTGT
The DNA here is from genome assembly GCA_035610835.1 of Ophiura sarsii. NCBI lineage: Eukaryota > Metazoa > Echinodermata > Ophiuroidea > Amphilepidida > Ophiuridae > Ophiura > Ophiura sarsii. Next base: position 42,406,278 of record CM069454.1, on the reverse strand, counting down.
CTAATTTATATTACTATACAATCTAGAAACACTGATTGCTTCAAAAGACCGTTACCTTTGATTACACAAACCTTTGCTTCAATTCTCTGATGTGAGAGACTTTGGAATAAAGCTATCGCTGCTCAGAAGCAGCAATGTATGGTTTAAGTAACCTTTTAAAATCAAAACAACAATATCTTATTTCAAAACACTTCAAAAATATTTTCTGTCTAGAAACAATCATTTAGATACAAATATAAATATATCCTTAAAGTCGGTGACCTATTTGATTGAATTACATTCTTGTATTACAACAATTTCTCAAATAAATCATATATATTCAATTGTTTAAAAAGGTCTAAAATGCCTTATAGAAACACTGCATTGGGTGTATCTAGAAACCATTTCCTATTCACATTTAAAGATTGCCCCTTTTTCGTCACAAAAATCAATGCCTCGTAGGGGCACTTTTTTCTGTGACCCCCCTCGTAAATCAGAATGAGATGAGTGATTTTTGGTTGAATCTACACAATACCAATGCTGTATATCAATGATATATGGACTGGATTCAAAAATCAGTTAATGCAAAGAATCCCATTTTGTGCCTTTAGAAACAGAGACAATTTAAACGATTTTATATGATTTTATGGCTCAAAATGGGGCTAAAATGCCATGGGGCAGAAAATCCAAGTCAGGGGGGTCAGAATTTTCAAACTTTGTCAACCTGAATCTTTCATCAACTGTACCCAGCAAACTATATATGAGCAATATTGGACAACCTTCATGTTCCTAGATTTTGTCATATCATCCTATTCTCTCAGGCATGCACTCTTAAAGGGACATTAAGTGGTGTTGAAACTTTAAATGTTTAAACATTTACTTCAGAATTCAAGATGAATATTAAAAATTGCCGTTATTGTTGTTTCTACTAACAAAAACACAGCAAAACTTGATTAAAACAATATCATCGCTATTTATCGTAAAACGCCCTCTATGCAAATATGGTTCGCGTTATGTATCACGCGTGCTGCAGTGGGATACTGCCGGCTGTACGAGAATTTTTGAATCGACGTTTACTTGTTTACGTTGTACAAAGAGAGCTGATTTTTCTTAATCCTTATAGGTGTAAGTTCATAAATGTAATACAATTATAAAAATATACTAATCTCAGTTTTTATCATAATTGAGGGCGCAGCCTCCAACACATCTCTTAGTGCCCATTTAAGTATAGATGGTTTAAAAGCTCGAACAGGGGAGAGTCTGATGCCCCCTCAGACCTCAGAAGTTTGATTTTTTTCCTTCTATATTCGAACTCATTTGGTACGATCTGGTGTATACTTTTAACCAAAATTGTATCGAAAAGCCACCTCTTCATTTCCAATAATTTTTCTTTTTTTTATCAATGCACGAAAGAAGTTGATCATATATTCTTTATTTAAGTATAGATGGTTTAAAAGCTCGAACAGCGGGGAGTCTGAGGGGGGATGTGCCCCCCTCAGAAGTAGATTTGTTTCCCTATTTTCGAACTCATTTGGTGTGATCTGGTGTATACTTTTAACTAAAATTTTATCAAAGCCACCTCTTCATTTCCAATAAATATTTTGTTTTTTATCAATGCACGAAAGAAGTTGATCATATACTGATATATTCTTGATTTAAGTATAGATGGTTTAAAACCTCGAACAGGGGGAGTCTTGAATTGGATTTTTGTTTCAATTTTCGAACCCATTTGGTGCGATTTGCTATGTACTTTTGAGCAATATTTCGATCAAAATTGCCTTTTTGTATAGGCCTATGCCCCCCCCCCCCCCCCTCCTGTATCCGCGCCTGAATTGTTCAACATAAATAATCCTTATCCATTCTCCAGGATGTCAGATTGTTTAACCTTATTAATATTAAAACATTTCAATTAAAAGTTTCAAGTTTCAAGCCCGCTCAGTTCCCTCTGATTTCATAAGACCGCGTCACATTTGATTAGACGGCGCTACTTAATCCATATGCTGGTTTGTAGAGTGCAAATTAAGGCTATACCAACTTACCTAAACATGGCAATCAGCAGATTGAGTAACATTACGTTACTAAACATCATATAAAGGGCTAAAAGAATTAGGCCAACATCAGAGAACTGCGGACATGGGGGCTCTCCAGCTTTGATTAGTGTGATATTGTTAGTACACACTCCGTCCTCTGGGGTACCTATAAGAAGATTGAAAGATGAGATGTCTGAGGAGACATTTGCATGTTGTCATTGGCGTAAATTTGTTGTTGGCATCAGCATCAACATATTAGGGGAAGTGGGAACGGGGGGATCAAGAACCCCCCGGAATAACAAATCTATCAAGTTTTAATTGTGAATTTGTTCTCGTCTGTTACATGCTACCCGCGTCTAAGCTTTCTATTACTTTGGAGTCATGAACTGAATATCGCAGTGTTAATAATAATAATAATTATAGCAAAACGGAATGTACGGAATGTACAATGATTCGAAACTACTTGTTAGAGTACGCTATAATGCTAAAATACAACAAAAACGTAACAAAATCTGCTAAACCTAATTTAGCAAGCAGGGAAAGGTAATACAATGTTGATTCAAAATGTTTTAAATTTTCAATGCTATTAAGTTAAAAGTCATTCAACGCGATTTAAACTTAAACACGCGTTTACTTGTCATTTAAACACATCGTTTAACTGAACGCAGTTCCCGAACATTTTTATGTGGCTATTTCAAGGAGAGAGTGTAAACGCGACCAAGAACCTCAGGACCTAGATAAGTTGAAGGCCAATCAAACGATATATTCGACGTTTTGATGTTAGGACCAAGCTATCATCAACAACTTCAGAGTTTGTACAACATGTCTTGGCACAGAGAGGGGCCTTGATGGAACATGTTATTAAATATTGAATTTACAACTTCAAATAATAACATTCTCACATCATATTTTGTTCCAAGTTAATTTGAGCCTAAAACTAACCCTATGCAGTGCTTACAATCATAGGCGTAAATCACAGGGAATGGGGGATATATCCCCAATATTTGACCATGGGTGATGGCCTTTAGCAATCACCCCCTCCACCAATTTGATGCATAATAAAATGCTCATTGTAATAATTCAGAAAAAATAAGCTAATTCCAGGCAATATTTATAATAAACTTCGCGCGTATTATTACCCAAATATTTTTGCGTCCGCATTTTATAACCCAATTTGTTTTTCTCCCTTCAAATGTTGATGCTGGTACCGCCATCGGCAAATCATCCCGCCCCAAAATGCAAACAAATTTACGCCACAGCTACGCAATATCAATGTGTGTGTAATCAAAGACTGGTGTAATGAATCACAGCTATATCTAATCATGGGCACTCATGCCCAACTGCTTTCAATTTGTACCATACAAATTAATCAAATAACGGAAAAGAAAATTGCTGACATAGAAGGGGCGATCACACGGGTATTTACTTCCGGAGGTTAGTTCCGGAGGTTAGTTACCGTTCTCCCGATGCAATAAAACTTTAATTCTACCGCACGTCCACACAACCTCTACTTCCGCCTTACCTCCGATGGCTGGATCGTTGATTTGCATCCGATGAAGACTGCGCGGGAGTACTTTTTTACTTTTGCCAAGAAGTGCTAGGTGTAGTTTGAATGGACCTACCAGTTATATACTCCAAAGAGAGCTCTCCGTAGATCTGAAAGTACGGTTGAAAGAAAACGCCACGAATAATTTTCCTGATATCTGTGACTTGCGGAAATAAGATGGCTTGAGTTGTAACTCCGTATCCAATCATGAGGACAAACAGGATGGCTAGAAATATGACCAAATCCTTCATCTATGAATGCAAACACATAATCATAAACAAATGTAAAGCATTAGAGTGAAAGATCATCTTTGTTGTTAATCAAAATATAATTTGGAATTGATCTTTCGTTCTAAACACAAGATGATAATTTCTGGAATTTCTACACCTTTCATCTTTAGACTCGAACTGACGGACTTGACCTTCCGGAAATGTGACGTCGATGATTGAGGGCCACACTACCAAGTGTCTTTGCTCTGAGACATTTATCGGAGAAACGATCATTATTAAAGCACAGACTTCCTAGTTCCACCTCGTCCGAGGTACGTATCCTAACATATCTATATTGAGTCTCCGGGACACCGTGTGGACTAAAGATCTTAGATAAATATCCTCGTTGGTTCAAGAGAGCGCTGAAGGAGACAATTTTCATCAGAGCCAGCCAACCGTCACTCAATAAAGACGTGGGTCGAAACCGTTTGCCGAGCGTCTATGACCCGATTCTGACGTCACATTTTCGAAACGTTAAATCCGTCAGTTCGAGTCATTAGTCTGCTGATGAAAGGTGTAGCAACACCTTAAAGATTCCAAGTTATAATTATGCACATGTCAGTTGTATGACGCACTATACCACCTCTGGGAATGGTGCGTCACTTTACCGAGCTGCGTCACTTTCTCAGGTACCTGTCTCAAATGACGCACCACACCGTCATACATCATTGTTGACTGAACTGGATTGCAATATAAATATGAAAATACTTTTTAAAAAGTGTGAAATGTTTTCTTCAAGAGCGGCACATACCAGTCCTATATACATGAGTGCCATCCCCCTGGGTATTTCCGGTAAGGTCATAATGGCGATCGGGTGACTTTACGCATGCAATTTTTGCACTGAACACGCGGTGAGAGTCGTTTAAAAGATAAACTTGCGTTTTATTTAGACATGGTTTGAATAGAAAACCGTTTTAAGTACGAGAATACGGACCAATAATGGTATCAAATTAAAGCTGAAACCCATATAATCTATTGGTATGGGTTTCATACCAAATGTGTATTTAAGCTCAGACATGGGTTGCATGCAACAAACTCGACCAAATCTTGAAGTCAAAACTTGATAGAAACATCAAAATCAAGTTTTTGAGGGCATGTGTAGAATAGAAAGTATCCTACTCTATGGATAGAATTGATGGATGCTACATACAGATATTTCGAAGAATAGGCCTACTTATTGTTAGATGGCGAGACTACCAAACAAACAGAGAGGTGTATGGTGACATACCTCCTCTGTCAGTCACTTTGAGAAATAGGCGTACACAATTTGATTTGCAGGGCACTCCGTACGCACTCCTAAATATGGCCATTCTAACCGTGACAGAAAAAACACAACATATCCTGACAGCATTGCTATAAGGAAATGGGTCTTGACCTAAACGATATTCCACAGTTCATGATGAATAAAGCTACATGGTACCAGTTTGTGTCAGCTACTTCCATTATTCCGTCCAAGGACGACCGATGATAATATAATGATGATAATATAAATGTAATCAATTAAAGGTCATATCAATTAATTGATCAGGTACATATATACAGCCATTTGAAATCAGGTGAATGATGGAGTTCCAATCTCAAATTTGTTTGCATTTAATGTTTCTAATACTTTATAAAGTCTAGATTTTTAAATCATCGGGTGTCTAAATTCATTATTTGGATGAATTCCATCACCATCTTAATATTGTCTCGGCTATTTTTTCAATTCGATAATTTCACGTGTGGAATATTTTGACAAGCCATAGCATGAATGTCAGATTGCAGGCAAATTACTTACCATACGGGATATCATGATCAGTTTAGGTCCCACTTGCTTGAACAACGTAAAGAGATGCAGTAATCGCACGTAGAAAGCAAACAGGCTAAATGCTAATAGTATGCGTGCGGGGTCATGGTTTTCTAAGAATCGCAAAAAGGAACCAATTCCGAACAAGAGCATCGACAAGAGATCAAGTAGATTCCAGAAATCCGTACTCCATTCTATGAAAAGCATGAATGAGCGACGAGCTACTCCTGCATCGAGAGGGGGCCGTTCACCTTGTAGAAACTAGTTAACAATAAAAACGTATATGTTAGGGGTTTTTTCAGTTACTACGATCATGATAATTTGAGGCGCGTAGGCCAAGACTCCAAATACGCTCGTAAAATCTGATAATGTGAATGGTTCCTAATGTGAATGGGAACCCGTTGCTATTAAAAGCGCATCTGAAGTTTCACAAAGATACATATACCCCAATACAGGTAACGAATATTTTGTTTACCAACTAAAGTCGGATACGGATTGGGCCGTGTTACCTGTATTGATATAAAATTGGATATATTGAGCCCATTATATTTGTCAAGCTATGAGTTTTTAAACATATAGGGTGTCCCAATAACAACTGTGACGGTCCATTAGGGGATCGTAACTTCCTAAATACAGGTTAGTATAGAGCAACTGAAACGACAAAATAAAGGGAACTTAGTTAGAAATAAATTGAAGAAAACCGCGTTTGATTCGGTTCAGTAATTACGAAGCAATGAACGATAACGTAACAGTAGTCGAAGAACACTTCCATCTATGTTTGCTCAGAATGAGTGATTCAGACAACACAGACAAACAATTTAAAGAATACTTCTCTATCAAGTATAAGATTCATTGCATTTTGTTATTTTTCTCTTTTTTCATTTACTCTTAATACTAATTGCCAGTTGTAACCAAATTCTCTAGAACAACAAGATTGCTGATGCCTGTGGTAAAATTAGTGTTGAGCGGAGGTTCCATCAAAATTACTCATGAAAAGGTAAATACAATAAACATGGACAAGGTAAATTAATGCAAACAGTGTGAAATACTCTTTGGCTAAAAACATTGTACTTTTGGTCTTTGATAATGGGTTTATAACTAGAGGAGAATTTAAAGCCTTTTTACTAGGCCTAAACAAATAAAAGTAAAGCTTCTTATTTTTATTTCCGATTTTTGAAGGAAAAAAATGAAGGAAGGAAGGAAGGAAGGAAGGAAGGAAGGAAGGAAGGAAGGAAGGAAGGAAGGAAGGAAGGAAGGAAGGAAGGAAGGAAGGAAGGAAGGAAGGAAGGAAGGAAGGAAGGAAGGAAGGAAGGAAGGAAGGAAGGAAGGAAGGAAGGAAGGAAGGAAGGAAGGAAGGAAGGAAGGAAGGAAGGAAGGAAGGAAGGAAGGAAGGAAGGAAGGAAGGAAGGAAGGAAGGAAGGAAGGAAGGAAGGAAGGAAGGAAGGAAGGAAGGAAGGAAGGAAGGAAGGAAGGAAGGAAGGAAGGAAGGAAGGAAGGAAGGAAGGAAGGAAGGAAGGAAGGAAGGAAGCTCTTGTCAAAGACCAAGCGACGTTTATTTCTTTCTTGTTCCTGATATATGACAAGGTGGTCATGATTGAATTTTCTTCTTGTCTATTCGAAGGAGATGAGATGCATCAAGTGCGATCAAATTCGGTGCATGTTACCCTTGTATATGTCAATGACCCATATTGACTACAATTGACATGGCAATTTTAATTGCTGAACACACTAATTGTGCACGGACCAAAGAATTATATTGTCCATTCGGACGGTAATCAGTCATTTCCGCTGAGAAAAGAAGTATTGGAGTGAAACTTTAACTTTTTACACTAGTGACCACAAATATGTTTACATTTAGGAGCAAGAGCATTTGTTTGTGGAAATCACGTTTTGACCCCATATATAACAAATCCGATCAAAATCGGAGTATGTTTTACATTTCCCCTGTATAGTTCAATGACCCATAGTGACCCCTTCCTGAACTTTAACCTCAAGGTCATTATTAACTTTGTCTTATCTTATCGAAATACATAAGATACAACAAATCCGATCAAAATCAGAGCATATGTTCTACATGTTACCCGTGAATAGTTCAATGACCCATAGTTACCCTTTCCTGACCTGACTCCAAAGTGATAATTTATTCTTTTTTTGAAATATCAAAAGACATAAGATGCAAGATGCAGCAAGCCCGATCAAAATAAGAGCATGCATTACATTTCTCACTTGTATAGCTTAGGTCAACGTCCCTAGTGACCTTATATGACGCGTCAATTTTAATCGCTCATGTGTTATATGTGCATAGACCAAAGGAATCTGTCGACCAATTGTGACAGTCATTAGTCATTTCCTCTGAGACAAAATGCATTTTAAGTGGTATGTTTAAATAAATCAACACTTCTACCCCTAGCGCCAACAATTTATTTTCAATTTTAAAAACCGAACTATTAGGCCAAAAAAATAATTAGTTTGTTTCCAGTAACACGCCTGAAAATTCAATGCGAAATGCGGCTTTTTATTTTTTATTTTTTTATTTTGGCTCAAATTCACAGTGGAGATTAACTTGAAATGGTTTTGATATAGTCAAATCTGTGATTTTTTGTGACTCTTATGATCGCTTAAATGTGATATTTGCCGCAGATTTTCACTTTCGTGTTTGCTGCATGTGGTCATTCGCGATCTTAAAACATGTTGGACACAATTTTGACAAAAGATGGCGCCCTAACAATATTTTCCCCAGTTTTTTCTATTGAAAAAATTAAATACGCAAGAATCAAGTGTCTCAGTGAAATGTGCAAGCACTACTGGAAACAATTTTTTGCTTGGCCTTATGGGTACGGTCATAATGAATATCTTGACCGATTCTGACGATCATAGGTCACTAAATTGAAAGAAGTTTCAAGTGGAAAACACGTTTTGACCCCTAGTGACCTCTGTCACTGTGTGACCTTTGACCCGAAACAGTGAAGATTGTATATGAAGGTAAGGGGGTCCTACTGACCAAGTCTGGTGATTGTAGCATATACGATGTAGGAGAAGAAGCATTTTGTATAATGACCCCTAGTGACCCAATAATTATGACATGTCACTTTTAATCGCTGAAAAACCTATATGAACATGGACCTAAGGAATCTTTGAGTAATTTTGACGGTCATCAGTCATTTCCTCTGAGACAAAAAAGCATTTTAAGTGACTGGGTTAAAATATACAAGTTGACACCTTGTGACCCCTTCGTGACCTTTGACCGTATCATGATGGTTAACTTGTTTTCTTATTTTACTTAATTAAACACGATGACACAAGTCCAGTATAAATCAGAGCATTTCTTGAAGTTTACCCCTGTAAAGTTTAATAACCCCTAGTGACCTCATGACATGTCATTTTTTTATTATCGCGGAAGACCCTATATGTGCATGGACCCAAGACATCTGTTGACCAATTATGGTGGTCATTAGTCATTTTATCTGCGCCAAGAAGCAAGTTAACAATTTAAAAAAAACAAAATCTTGACCTAGTGACCCCTTCTTGACCCGGTAGTGATACTTAAAACTACCGGGTCAAAGGTCAAACCACATACTATGAAACAAGTCCTGTCCAAATGGGAGCATGAATTAGATTTAACCCAGGTGTAGGTCAATGATCACTAGTGAGGTCATGTGACATGTCACTTTTAATCACTGAATACCTTTTATGTGCATGGACCAAGGGAATCCTTTGACCAATTCTGACGGCCATCAGTCTTTTTCTCTGAGACAAGATGCTTTTTATGTGAAACGAGTTAAAATAAGCATTTTGACCCCTAGTGACCCCAACTAATTTTAAAAACCGAACTATAATAATTATATGTATACGGTCATGATGACAATTCTAGGTCATTTCAATAAATTGTAAGAGGGTTTTAAGTGAACATCCCGTTTTGACCCGTTTTGACCCCTGTGTGACATTTGACCCCAAACTGTGAAGACCCCATATGCAGGTTAGGTAGGTAGTTCTCCTGACCAAGTCTAATGATTGTAGCATGTTAACTGTAGGTGAAGATGCATTTTGTAGATGGGTCTGCCAGTAGAAGAAGATGATTGTACCGTTTAAAAGAAGATGATCAAGAAGAAGAAAGAAACAGCACAGATACAATTCCTCAATTTTTGGGAAAAATCAAGGTAAGAAGAAGAAGAAAAGAAAGAAACAGTAGAGATAATTTTTCAAAAGAATCAAGGTAGGGAGGGAACGAGGGAGGGGAGGGAGAGGGGGGTTGTGAAAGAGGGGAGGGCGGAAGAAATAGGGGAGGGAGGGAGGGAAGAGAGTGAAAAATGTTTAGGGACTTTTAAATAGCAACAGAAGTGATATTGGGGGAATGAGGAGTGTCTTAGATTTCAGGTTCACATTGGACGATGCAGTTGGTGAGGTTAAAAAGTAAGGGGCTATTTCATTTTTACAAATTTGCTCAAATAGACACAAAGCTTGGGATCACTCATGTGTGACGATCCATTTTTAATCTTCAAATTGAATCAAAATAAAGAAATTATAAATGAAATGAACATTTTACCATAGAAAGGAACAGTATCAGACAAGAGACTGAGAGACTATTGTAGTTTTTTTTAAACAAGTCACCAAGTCTTACACAGTAACCTCAGTTATATACGTCCGATATTCATGATCTAAAATTCTAATGAAAGGGTACAACGATGATTGAAAAACAACGAACCTAACTTTCATTGGTTTTGATGATGAAAAAACCAAACTTTGGGCATTGATAGGCAATAATCATTTTGGGAGTGCCTGTGCGAGGCCGGATATAGTAACATAAAACACGTTTCAGTAACATACTAGTCATGCTAGTAACCTCTAGATGTATGATTACATATGCCAAGCCGCATTGAAAATGAAAGTTACATGCACACAATTAATCATATAATATTGAATGGCTTTGAGGGTGATACAAGAATATTTTGCACGAGCAATAAAAGTTTTGCACAATACCAAAAATAAGCCATTCATTATTATTATTATCATTATTATTATTATTATTATTATTATATATATATATAACAGACTGTTTTGATAACAACTAATTATGTTAGCCCGAACTGACATTTCTCTGCGCATATGTACTCACGCGCACATATTCTGCGCCGCACAACAAACATTGGACGGTAATATTTTTTGAATATTGGACGTACCTCCGGGAACTTGGTGCACAATACTCAATACGCAATTTTATTTTACCGTTTGGAAGGCCAATATAAATAATAATAATTGTTCACTTACCTCACGGATCTCATCTAAGAATAGTGTGATAACCCAGATGATGAGAATAATTTCCCGTGGTGTTGGCGTTGGTGTAGCGAAACTGTTTGTCAGCAAGACAACCGTAAAAAGGCACAGGAAAACGATATATGAAATCTGTAAAGCATTTGATCATTGTATTAATTAGCTTAGTACTTCAATAGATGGACATCACTTCGTAGGGATGGACGTCAAATACCCACACCACCATTGTCAGTAGAAATTAATAACTAGGCCTACTCTTGTTATACGCTTGGATACTGTTTTAAAGGGGTTTTCACTTCATTTCCTCTATTTTTATACTAAGGTATCATACTCCATTGAATGAAATATTATAGACCAAGAAGTATGCTACCTCGTAAATAATAATGCCCTGACTGCAACGTAATCTACTAGTGATATACATTTTGAGAGCAAGACTGGAGAGTAGGATCGGAATGCTAAATAGCGACTATAATATCGAGGTAAATATACATACATGTATATTATTTAACGTCGTACACTTAAAAAATATTTGTCGCACGCGCCAAATGTTTACCTTATACCAGAGAAAAAACATAATCGGCCGAGTGCACCAATGACGGGTAACTTAATAGGGAGGTAAGCTACCTCCCTAGTAGTTATGCTGTAACTGTAGCATAACTTACTAACGCTGTAATTCTTAGAGCACAACTGGCGAATAACAACAGAATAGTAACTAGCGAGGTAAATATCCACATTAATCAGCATCGTCCCCTTACAAAATTAATTGGCGCATATGCGAAGTGTTAACCTATAGTTTACTGTAAATTCTGACGTGAATGGTCCTCCGTAATATTTAAAATGTGTCGTCACTCGCTAGGTCATAGATGAGTGTACATGAATATTCATAAATAATCACGTTGAGTCGGCCTGCGTTCCGGACAAAAAATGACGGCATTTTTTTGTCCAAAAATTTCGAATTTGTTCAACGCTTTTTTCAAAAATAAGGACTATCATGACATTACAAACATATTTTGGGCGAGGGGCACATACAAATATTGCACCAAAAAGCACAATTTTAATTAGTAATTTTCGGACACATGTCCTTCGTTAGGCCGTATACCTGGAACACATAAATGAAACAAATGAAAACCTATATAGTATAAATATATGGAGTTATATGAAGCAATAGAAACAGTACACATACTGTTTCTATTGCTTCATATAGCTCCATATATTTGCTAATAAAATACTGTGTTATAAAACTGCTACGTCCGATTTTCACAGTGCCCAATTCTTCCGTCTATATAATCTTTTTTACGCACTATGAAAGCACCAATGTGCACCGAACCTCACCAATTTCTCCCGTTATATATCCAACAAGAAAACAGTGGACTTCCTTGATATCACATTGAACTTAACAACTGGCACGTATAAACCATATATGAAGCCGAACAATACGCCTTTGTATGTCCATAAACACAGCAACCACCCACCGTCAATTATTAATAACATACCAGACAGCATCAATAAGAGGCTTTCCAACATCTCATCTAATGAAACAATTTTCAACGAAGCATCGCAACCTTATCAACAAGCACTACAAAAAAGCGGATATGATTACCAACTCAAATATACCCCACACAAGCAACAGGATAATGATACCAAGAGAAAACGAAGAAAGAATATAACATGGTTTAACCCCCCCCCCCCACCCCCCCCCCCCCCCCCCCCCCCCCCCCCCCCCCCCCCTACAGTGACAATGTCTCTACCAACATCGGAAAAAAGTTCTTCCACCTCTTGGACAAATGCTTTCCACATGGCCATCAACTCCATAAGCTACTGAACAGAAACACAATCAAACTAAGCTATAGCTGCATGCCCAACATGCAAAGGATCATATCCACCCATAATAAATCCGTACTCTCAAAACTTCAACCCAAACAAGCAGCCAGCAATGACAGCTGTAACTGCAGATCTAACCGACAGTGCCCACTAGATGGGAAATGCCTCACTACTAGTGTTGTAAAGGGTTCAACAAAAGAAAGTATACACTTTGTTTATGTCATTTTGAGTAACATTCAATTTTTGTTTTGACCAAACAGGCTAGATAGGCATTTAGATGAATCTTTTAGGCATAATTTGATACCAAATTTGCCCTCTAATAACAAAGATAAACCATGATTAGCACCATTTAAAGAAAATTAGTCACTTTTCAAAAGTCACATTTTCAATACACATACGCGGGAAGAAAAGACCACATGTTACCTGTCCATAATCAAATAGCCCGCTCACTCAGGCACAGCCCAACGCATCCCCACTGTGTGATCAATATCCATTTCATTCCCGGCCATTCAAAGTGCCACGCACAGCATTTTCTCGCGGCTTGCGTGCGTTGAAAATGTGACTCTTGAAAAGTGACCAATTTTCTTTAAATGGTGCTAATCATGGTTTATCTTTGTTGTTAGGGGGCAAATTTGGTATCAAATGATGCCTAAAAGATTCATCTAAATGCCTATCTAGCCTGTTTGGTCAAAACAAAAATTGAATGTTACTCAAAATGAAATAAACAAAGTGTATACTTTCTTTTGTTGAACCCTTTATATCAGGCCACTGTTACCCGCCAGGATAGCATGAACATGGAAACTTATGTAGGACTTACATGCAACAGTTTTAAATCGCGCTATTCTGGACACATCAATAGTTTTAAGAACGAAGAAAGGAAGTGTGCAACAACATTAAGTGAACATATTTGGGATTTAAAGGATGACAATGTACCATACTCAATAAAGTGGAAAATAATAAGCAAAGCTAAGCCTTATTCACCAGCTAGTAAAACATGCCACCTTTGTTTAGAAGAGAAATACTTCATCATTCACAAACCAGACATGTCTTCTCTGAACAAAAGGAATGAACTCACAAGTGCATGCCGCCATAGAAAAAAAACACTTATTGTGCAACTTCAGACATGATAAATAGACAATGATCATCTTAATCTGTGTGTCTGGAAGATCAAGTATAGGAACTATCAATATTCAAGTGTACTTGACAATACGCATCTTGAGTGACATCTTGTGATCAATGAACATTGTATATAAACTTTCAGGTTATCTTTTTATGTAAAATCAATTATGTGTATACATGATTGTACTGGTGCCTATATGTTAATGTGTACCATCATTCTGTATCAAGTTTCTGACGAGTGAGGACCTATCTTACGAAACAGATCTGTAAAACCATGTAGCAGGATCAAGTCCAAATTTCAAATTGTATATATATATATATTATTATATAATATTTTGTACGCTATATTTTTCGCTATATACATTATATATATATATAGCAAAAGAAATGAGCGAAGCTCAGCACACACCGGCGCCTTCACAGTGCTTAGAAATATAAAGACGAAAGAAATTGGCACTACAGAAAGCGGACGTAGCAGTTTACACAATATTTATTAGCAAATTTTCGGACACATGTCCTTCATCAGGCCGTACCTGGAACACATAAATGAAACAAATGAGAACCCAGCATATATAAATATATGGAATTATACGCACACAATGTAGCTAGATATATAGGCTTTCAAATGACATCTGTACCGTACCTCTACTACATTTAGTTGTTGAGTTAATATAGAGAGATGGATGATTAGTCACCAAAAATGCAATACCGCCACCCATTTTGGCATATCATAGATAGTCAAGACGGGGATGGATAAGATGGTATTTTGTTTGAAGCTATGTGTGTTTCGGACCAAGGTCGCTCAATATTAAAAAACCCATATGTAGCCTTTCGCCCTGTCATGAAATAACTTCTCAACATCTATAAATAATACGCCAATCTCGTTCCCAGAATGTATTAAACCGTTAGAATCGATTTCAAAAGAGGTGCTATTGTCCATCGCGCTCATCATTTCGAGTTTACGTGTATTAAAAACTGGGTAAAATATGTGTCTATAAACTTCGCAAATAGCGTTTCATCTATCGCATCGATTAATGTGTGTATTAATTTAATATGTTTCAAATATTAGTAGTATTTTAACTTTCACAGTTGCTTTTTTTTATCAAACCAGTGCAACTTACCATTAATGCCCGTTTTAACCAACATCACTTACATAACAATAACAACAACATTTTCCTTCCAATTAAGTCAAGTTTGAAGACACATGACATCAAAGCCTAAACGCACATTGGAATGACAACTATTTTGCTAATTAAGCTCATTTGCATATGTTATGCATATTTAATTAGCATCTAGTCAAAAACACATTTGACTTTTTATCGAAAGATGTGTACATCACGGAAGCCTGGGAATAAGATATAATGTGCATATGCTTAATTCCGCCATTTTTGTATGAGCAAATTAAAAGATGTCTTTGTACTTTTCTCTTTATTTAAATAATATGCATAATTAAGTAACTATATTCGAGACTTTATTTGAACATAAGCATACATGTAATATGGGTTTGTGACCTATCAAATTAAAGCATAAGACATACACAACAAAATGGTATGAGAACATTTTATGATTTTGTTTTTTGTTTTGCACATATTTAAGCAATGAGTATGCATTCTATACGCCCTCTCTATGCGGTCTGATGGTTTAATACTTTGTTGACAATACAGTGATAACTGGCAAGCTTTCAGAGGGGGAAATACGTTTGCGCGGCAGTGTATTAGTCTCAGGTCGACATGGTACAAAAAATGTATCTGTCCATGCCGATATAATACTGATATTATGTCTACTTGTCAAGATTTATGGCGTCATATGGATGGCACTTATGCTTCCGTAACTAGGGAATGCAACAAGTCATAATTTGTTGCTGAATAAGCTGCTGCCGTGACGTTGCATTGTTTTAGCGCCGTGTTCTAAATGGAATAGCGCTTTATAAAATCTCATATGTAATAGAATTTAATACTAATGTTATGGGTTATATTACTCTCAGCTACATGCTTGTTCTTTCCCACTTGACACCGCCATGCCCCAATGGTCCCGCGTACTACCCAATTCAATGCACATGCTTAATAAAAAGTCACAACAAATCCAGTTACCAATCAGGTCTTCGAGGTAGGACCTTACGTAATGAATATTTAGTAGTAAAAAAACACCACGGAATTCCGTTTAACTGATTTGAGAAATAAGCTGACCATGAATATTACGTTAACATTCTATTTGTTTTGGTACTCACCGCTGTGTAGATAAAAATGATCATCGGTGAAGAGTAAAACTTGTGCAATCCGCTAACGTACGTGATAATCCGTTTCTTGAAATAGTCCAGGTTTTTTGCTTTTGAACTTGCATTGAGTGATTTGCTGCCGAAATAGGATGGAGATTGTAAACAGGATGATAAATGTAAAGTTGAAGATTTCAATGTACTTAGACTTACTGCATTGCCATTTTACTGATTATAAATTACGAAATACCCATGCGATTTGTAGCATATCAAGCCTAACCCCATTCACTACTGAATCGAAATGTTGAGAATTGAAAATGGTTGACGTGGTGGAAGTAAAGGAAGAATTGAAGACGAAATGAGTAAAGAAATATGGAGAAATAAGGAAATATAAAAAGTGGGATATGGAAAATGGAAAATGGAAAAATGGAAATGGAAAATTTGGAAATGGAAAATGGAAAATGGGAAACGGGAAATGGGAAAAGGCTAGTAGAGTAATTTACGCTAAATCTTATACCTATCCTGACCCAAGAGTAAATTGAAGGGAAATTATATGAATATTGCGAACCTTTGTGAAGCTTTACGGCGATTTTTTTGAGAACTGACATCACCCGTGTTGTTGCCGTCAAATCCCTCGTTTTCACGCCCCTTCATCGTCACAACCGATTGTCCCCGTTCGGACCTCGGATGAACGACGCCCTTATGAAGTAAACAATACCGTTCGTTATTCAGAATCACACAACAATTGTCATTTTTTAAACATAATATTATTGAGGTTTTTTTTACCCCTGTGTGTCGAATATACTTCCAGTTATAACAGCAACTAATATTAATCTGAATTTCAAAATTTATAATATAGCATATCATCACTAATTGCGACACATTTTTTGAAATTCTTTGAAATTTCATGAACAAATTGGGATCCAAACAAGATCTAAGAATTAACACATTTTGAAAATGTTTTGAAAATGGCGAAGATTGTTGAAAAATAACCAACATGTTCACGAAATATGTTAAGAGAAAAAAAAAATCCGAGGGACCGATTGTTTGCCCGTATGCCTATTGATATTTATTTTAGTTCTCATATGCATCCTAATCATAATGTCATTCTTTCCACATCCTGCTCACGACGCTTTAAAATGGTCGCATCATGGAATCAACAAATACGCGATTTCCAAAAACGGCGCACCTACTTGCGTGTCGGTAGTGCGGCACTTTATTGTAGCCTCTCCGCGGGCTGCGCTTCCATTCTCAGGTATCCAAGTTTGTAGGAAATTGCATCCCCAATATGAAAAAGAAGTTTACCTGTTTAAATGTCCCTCAAGTTTAGCCTCAAAACTAGCTCATTATAGAAACAAAGCTTGGGGTCGCCCATGCGTGACGATCCATTTTTACTCTTCAAATTGAATCAAAATGAAGAGGTATTAATGGTTTGAACAACAATATGATACAACAGCAGTTCAAAATAGAAAGGAACCAAAGATATTAGCAGACAAGAGATTAAGAGAATGCATTCGTTTTTTTCAAACAAGCTGTTTAAAAACAAATTTTTTTGCACTTTGCCAAAAAGGTGAAATCACCATGTCTTACACAATGGAGTTACACTCCATTAGAATAAGTCTGATATTCATGATCTAAATTCTAATAAAAGGGTACAGTATAGCAAATATGATAGAAAAACAACGGATCTAATCTGATTGATTTTGATTATGAAAACATTTATTGAACTTTGGGCATCGATCCGGGGTATCGATGGGTACTAATCATTTTGAGACAGCCTGTATTTCAGTGCGTACGTAGTGCCCTATAAACTGTAGACGCCTCTTTCTCAGTGTGTCTGGGGGAGGGATGTCACCACACACCACTCTGTTTGTTTGGGGGTCTCGCCAGATGATATTCTCTTCGAAATAAATGTGTGTGGCATCCATCATTTCTATCCTTAACCCTTTGAGTTACCGGCCAGTTTCTGAGCCATATAATAGAATACTTTCTACACATGCCCTGAAAAACTTGATTTTTGATGTTTCTATCAAGTTTTGACTTTTTGAGATTTTGTCAAGTTTGTTGCATGCAACCTATGTCTTGAATTAAAATATTCAATTTCACTTTTAAATGATTTATTAATAACTTGGAAAATGGAGAGGGGAGAATATCCCCACCTATTACCTGTGATTTGTCGGACCGTTCACGGTTTTCATCCGCATTCTGTAGAATTAAGTAATAATAATAATAATAATAATAATAATAATAATAATAATAATAATAATAATAATAATAATAATAATAATAATAATAATAATAATAATAATAATAATAATAATAATAATAATAATAATAATAATAATAATAATAATAATAATAATAATAATAATAATAATAATAATAATAATAATAATAATAATAATAATAATAATAATAATAATAATAATAATAATACTAACAAGAAAGGTACTCAAAGAGAACAAATACTCCACTATTAACATGTCAGTTGTTTATAACACAAACTGCAAGGCAATTTTATGATCTATCCATGTTTTTTTCATTGAAATCATGCCAACATATAAGGGTGCCCAACACTAACACATAGATTACATTCTTATTATATTACTATATTTATACGCATATAAAATGTGTTCCAAGCTTTTATTTGATATCAAATATGTAGTATTTACCAGCCAACTAATGTGTTAAAAATCTACACCAAGGTATACCTTTAGATTTGACCTTAGGTAGGGAATGTACAGCAATGTACAGTTTGTTTCATAGTAAAGCTTATATATGCAAGTACATTCCCATGCACTCTTGCATTACTACATTATACTATGGCATGCTGCGGTCATATAAATTTGCATTGACCATAGGATTATAACAATGATGATTAAAGCTCTTATCACATTTCCGATACTTTAAACATGATTGTTATTTAAATCCTATTAGAGAGCATAATCCTAGCTTAGCGTAATGCGATAATGCCACTTTTGTATAGCCATGGAAATAGACCCGTGTCTGTTGGCGCGCATATCTTTCTATTATGAAGATTCCGTAGAATCTCATATTAATTCGGTTGTATTAGATACTCGATCATTGTGAGATCGAAATTGTCAGGTCGGTTGATGTAAGTAAATGATGATCGAACTCGAAGTTAAAGAAACCAGAAAATGTGAACTAAATTGACTATCTAGCCCGTGTTATTGAATATGTGGCAAAGTTTTCAGTAGGTCTGACATGTTTAGACACTATTCGTTTGAATGTTAGCTTTCAGTATGTGTAATAAATATACATATTTCGCATGAAAATATGTGTCATAAGTGACTAATATATGGTCGAATTTCAAAATAGTTAACCACATGCTCATTATTAATGAACCCGTCAGTTGTTCAATGAGTATGCATGGCCCAGCGGTTAGTACTACAGACTCACAATTTATTTGGTTCTCCCCGCGTTGGTTCGAGTCCAGTTCACACATATTTATTTTGTATTACAAAAAGCTATTTAGTATGTACATGTATTTTGGAAAATGGCGTATATAGATGTAATCGCCTTCCTTTTACTGCATTCTGTCATTTCTGTTATTTCATCATGGTGATGTTTCACGGGGTGTAATAAGCACCGTATACCGTGGCTTGGAAAACACATGAACTTTTTGGGGACAAAAAAGAATGTATATTACAAAATATTTCTATAATAGTATTTCTTTGCTTTCGAAAACAGGAACGATTTCCAGATATTTTAATCGTGTTTGATAGCAACTTTTTTTCTATGGAAGAATGTTTGTATATATATTAATCCAAATCCCAATTGTAAAAAGTTTTAAGGTTCCTGACATAAACATACAAAACATGGACAAAATGCAGTAAGATACTTTGGAGGTAGACGATAACAACCATGGGTGGACATGTTCGGAGTAAAAAGATACGCCTTTTTCTAACATACATACTAATTTATTTATATTTAATGCAAATGTGTTAGCTGGATTCGAACCGACGCGGGGAGAACCAAATTGATTATAATAATAATAATAATAATGAACATTTGTAATGCGCGCAAATCTGCCAAAGCACTCATGGCGCATTGAGCAATAAAACAAAAGAAACAATGTAACCAGAGCAGAGAACATTATACATACAAATAATGCATACAAAAATCAACAATTTTACAATGCAATCAATCACAAAATCAATTGAAACATCTTAATTATAAGCAGTATACATGAGATGAGTTTTGAGGCCAGTTTTGAATGATGAAAGAGACGAACAGGCTCGGATATGATTTGGAAGTGAATTCCAGAGCCTAGGTGCAGCAATGGTAAAGGCCATGACCGATAAGACTTTTCCATAACCAGAAGATTTTTTGATGTGGAACGCAAGCCAGACCGAGATGGTTTATACAATGTTAGAAGTTCAGTAATGTAGGCAGGAGCAGGTTCATTAACGGCACGATAAGTGAGTATGAGAAGCTTATATTGAAATCTCAGATGAACTGGTAGCCAGTTATGAGTCAGTTACGAGTCTGTAGTCCAAACCACTCGGCCATGCATACTCGTTGAAGTGAATTTTCAAGCTCACTACATAATGAGCAAGTGGTTAATTGTTATTCGACCAAATATTAGTCACTTTCGAGGAGTTTTGAGGCGCATATTTTCATGCGAAATACATTTACACACACTGAACAGCTAGGTGGCCAATTAGCGGTGAACAATAGCGTAGGTCAATTTATCACCAAAACGAACCGCGCAATTTTGAACCGCGCACTTTGGGTACTAACACCGAATTAAACTCCCACGGAATTCGGACCGTCGGTTTCAAGAGTGATCTTGAGGTGAAATCAAAGTCTTTTATTGAGATTAATGTCTTGAAATACTTCTTATAATAGGACCTGTCTTGCAAACTTATTTGAAACCGGTCTATGACATTTACAAGCCGGAGCAATTCCCTTCGACATTTTACAAATTCGTCGGTATAGAAAATGAAATGTGTCAAAGTAGTGTCTACATTGATATGCTAAACATATGCCAATCTTTGAAGCCAACTCCTTGAGTGACTGATTGAAAACTCACAGATAGTATGGGCGATATATGAAGATGGGTTTAGATCATGTTTAATGTACTTTATATGATTGACAGATATGCAACAGTAAATATATACATGCAGTACAGTCGTCTTAAGATACTAAGTGCATATTGCACTTGATGGGTGCTATATTGTAGTGTGCTTAGGGACTTTCCGAAATATGATTAAAACCATAGGTTGTGGTTGAAATGACCGTAAAATGGCGCATATTGCTAATTTGGGACATTGGTGGTTTGGATTTCCGATCAATATTATCATTTAAAGAATGCTTCAACTTAAATCATTATCACGGGTATTCATTTGGTAGAGTTAATAGTTTATGAATTTGCAAATAACAAAGTACACTATTTCTTATTTTATCTAAAGACACTCGTCTACTTGTAGGACCCGAACGCCGTAATATTTGCGAATTCAAAGATACTCGCTGGCTACAGAAATCTGTGTAATGGCTAAAAACAAAAATGCAGTTTTGCCTTTTTTTCTGAAATGTATTGGAGTTATTGATTATTATGACAAATGGTGGTATGTTTTAAAACATTTTGGCGTAATATTTATTACGTCACAGGCGTGTTTTAATAATGTTTCATCTCGACAAAGTGCTACGTCATTTGTTGGGGCAAGTGGTCCGAAGGGGTGTGGGGTAACTGGTCCGCCTGCAAAAAACTTAATCAAAATTGTAAAATTCATTTTGAAAATGAGTTGTTAGTGTCAATAAAACATGACTCGGTATTGAAATGTGAATAGAATATGAAATATTTCACATTATTTCACTATCTTAGACATTTTGGGGCATTTCGGGTCTAATACCACTATTTCTGATATTGAAGGATTACAATATGACATGAAATTGCTTTAGAATGGTTTAAAACCTCGGTATTATGAATTGCATCTTTATTATATTTTGAATGAAATATGCTTAACCGGATCAGTTGCCCCATCCTCCCCTATATCTTAGTGTTTGCGGACTGCAGGCTAAGTATATTAGGGTGGAAACTCTTTTTGAGGGAAATGTTTTCCAACTTGGGAACTACGTAACTGTGAATTTCCTTTTATATAACTAAGTGATAGTGGTAGAACGGGATTGGTATTTCAATTACATGCGTTTATGTGTATATTTTATTGAGTTACGATATACATTGTTCTTGGTAGCTCGCTTTGATATCAGGAGGTTCCGGGTTCGACTCTGATCAGCACCGACTTTTTTCATACCTAATCTATTTGCTTTATGAATCTTTTTTTGTCTTGTCCGTAAATTAGACACATTTTGCCGCATCAATTGAGCTTAACCACAGTTATATTAAAACCAACAGATCAAAAGTAAATAAAGTACAAGAAAGAAAGAAAAAACTTTATAAAACAAATAGATTAAGGTAGCCTATGAAAAAGGTCGGTGCTCATCAGAGTCGAACCAGGGCCCTCCTGCGATCAAAGCGAGCGCTTTAACGCTGAGCTACCGAGCAATGTATATCGTAGCTCAATAAAAATAAACACATAAACGTATGTAATTAAAATACCAATAACTTTGATCACCATTTTCAGCTTTAAACAATGCGGCAACTTTTGTCTTAACCACTCTGAATATTTCAAACGTACAGAATATCAAATAACTCGATATAATGTGCTACTGTGTTGATGGATTTTTTACGACGTTTGAAAATGAGGGATTTATAGACGTTTTCATTTGAAATTGGCTACGATTTCTTCCAAATCATGTAAGTTTTTCAGCGGATGTTGCATCATGAAATCACATTATTTCAGGACGTTCGTCACGTAATATATTGATTCGATGTGAGAATATAAAGGGGAACAGATATATACTCCAATGCAGGTAGTGGATCAACGATCAACGGTCTCGTTTTGTTTTAATTTGGGCATAAATAATTGTTAGTTATTTTGATGTACGCTATCCAATACATTTGAATTGTTAGTGTTTATGTTAGGACGCCCTCGTAGTGATAATTCGGGGTCAAATCGAAGTGGCTACCCAGCTATAAAAGCTAACAATGAAAGCTAACATTCAAAGGAATAATGTCTAAACATTTTAGAACTACTGAAACGGCCTTTGCCACATATCCAATAAGGCGGGCTAGAGGTTAGACGTAGCTGGTCACGCGTTATGAACTCGCCTCCCAATAGGGCGGTGCCGTTACATTTTTTTGCTTCATGCTGTCATTTTCCTCAAATATTTTTAAAACCACAAAAGCTATCTCAACAAATTGGGTTTCATTTTAAAGCCCTAATAACAAGCTATCTGCCTGCCAAATGGCATTGGTATAGCTAATACAGAAAGGGAGATACAGCTGTTTGATGTTTGGGGACCAGGGGTGGTGCTGGAAGGGGTGCAGCTGGAAGGGGTGCCGCCTGTACAAACTCAATGGGGATAATCCCATGCTTTGTTCTTTTTACAATAACTAGTCATCCCCTAATGTTAAAAACACAAGTATGTGGTTCAACAGACTTGTCAACTATTATTAACAACTAATTAATTATGGATAAGACAATGATCATCAGCTTTCTTCCTATTCGCTACACAGTAAACATGAATAATCAGCCTCAATTTACCGGATTTATAAAATTGACTATAACAGAAAAAGTGTTCAACCTATGATAGCAAAAGTATACATTTTTGGAAAGCTTGTAACTAGAGGAATTCAGAAATGCAGTTTATATCAGGGAAGGGTTCATCCTTAAACAAATATTTCTGAAAATTCTAAAAATATATAAAATAAAAATTTGAGATATTCACTAGTCGGTATAATTACCATACCGACGTAGTAACTTTAACAAATATATATCACCTAATGGGTAATTTCATGAGGAATTTAAATATGTAAAAAAAATAATGATAGGGGTAGGTATAAAAAATATATGGATCTCAAATTAAAAATTAAACAACTCTGATATTTTCCGAACATTTCCGATCATACCATTTTAGTTCTTGGTCGTACTATAATTTTAATGGCATATTTGGTTTCCTCATGCAATTTTCCTTCAGAAAATGTATACTTTTACTACCTCAGGGGGGTATACAAGCAAATATAAATGTGTAAAGTTAAAATCATGTCGCGAAAGCCAAAGTCCGTGTGTAACGCGAAAGGAGGCGAGCTTAAAACACATGACCAGCTATGTCCAATCATTTGTAAACTTGAATAGATAATCGGATTAGATTATCTCGGTGTTATTCCTAAGTGAGCAACTCATTAACATAGAGTGAACTCTGTTTGACTGCGGTTGTTAGGACGTTGGCAAGTGGTTATATAACCTTGGGGTCAATCAGATTTCTTGAAGACTCCCAATAACTTATTTTCGGGCGATAGAGGGCATGGTGCATGGATTAGAGTTATAATGCATGTGCCCGAGGCACCTTTTCCAAAATAAAAGATATTTCGCGGCCAGAAAGCGAGGGGAATAGGGCCCCCAAGGTCCCGCGGCTCGAACCCCGGACCTCTGGGTTCAGAGGCCACCACTGGGCCACGTGGGTCAACCATAATTATGTGGATCAGTGTAATTCGCCAATTATATAGCCTGGGCCATTATTTAATCGAAAAACCTCTGCGCCGGGTGGAACGAGCACACAACACCGTAGTAATTTGAAGTACTCAACAGTGTAAGTATAGGGTTAAAGACTTCGTACGATTAAAATTAGAGTGAAGGCTATTCAACGAAAAATATACTTACGCCGGAGTTGTGAATGAAAAGAGAATGCGGTAGAAAAGGGAACAGAAGAAGACCGATCAGTATCTGAATAAATATAAAAAACACATAAAATGTCGCAAAGAACTGAGTTAATATCATTAAATTTAACGCAGAGAAAAGAGAATAATGATTACAGCTAAGCCTTGACTCAGGAGAAGGTTATACTTTTTCTCTCTCCAATAACTTACTTATCGTGAATGGAATTTGTCACAAGCAAAAATGTGTTTACCAACTGGTTGAATTCGTATATCGTATGAATTATTATTTATGGGATGGTATTGCGATTAGAAATGGACACGCATCACATGAGGTTTTGACCTCGCGTATCACCCCGTGTGCACATCCGAGGTTGGGAGCTCGTTTAACTACGACCAGGAGAATATGTGACATTTGTCCATCATGAACACTGCATCTGGACACAAATTCCAGTTGCAGTTGATCGATGGTTGTTGGAAGTATTTCTGCAGCAGTCGTTGCCTTTGAATGGAACTGGTATACTGAATAAAATGTTGAAACGCGTATGAATGAATAGAGGTCATTCAATCTGGAATGTTGTATCCGTTCTGGTCTTCCGGTCCAATCCATTTTGCATGAATGGTGGATGTCATTTCATCCGGCTAAAATGATATATCGTATGAATAAAAGTGGATGACTATCGTGGTTATTGTAATTTTCTAAAATCATGACTTTGACTCTGGAAAAATAATCCCAATTGCAGGTCGTAATTGAAATGTTGCATTCAATACTAAATTTAAAAAAAAAACGGTTTAAAGTACAGAGGCTCGCATCCTGAGGTATTTATTTCATTTAATTCCTAGTGATAATCTTATTTATACCTAGCACCTTTCCTCAATAATAGTAAATACATAAATAGATACCCAAATGTTACTATCATCACTGCGGATAGCTCCACGCCATTGTGTTTTCATATGATCCTGAATTGCAGGATGCGCAATGAAATCCCGACTGGTTGCCGCTTCAGCCAAGGTCAGACAGTCCTCATTTCCACAGCTAGGTAGCTTTCTTTTGAGGAGCAGCGAAGTCTTTTCCGGATAACCTTTGAAGCATTTGGTAAGTACCATGTAGGCTCGTTCTTCATATTTTCTAAAGGATAAATAATACAACGCATATTGAATTTTCTTCCAAAAATTTGATAAAATAGGTAGGCTTTTATAGTGATAAGTGTTATGAATGCAACGTGGAAGAACTATTTAGCATCACTTTTTGCAAAAATTGGACTGAAGAGGTCAGATTGGGTCATTTAAAAAAAAAACATTTAGATTACACGAAGGCTCAATAATATGTTAATGGGATTTTTTAAGATGACTATTTTGTCACATAAAAACAACAACCTGGTTAACTCACTTATCTGCCATATGTGTACAGTTTAGAAATACAGTTAAGGGGGTTGGGTTGAATCAGGAAAATTTGAAAAATTTTACACACTGGCAAAAGTGTGATAATGTAGCGTTTAGAATCTGTGGGATAACGTTATTGTTTGATCGCGATCGGGTTTGTAGTTCTAGAGATATTCCCGAGTGTACATTTGAAAGTCAATTCAAAATGTTGTAAAAATGCTGCATTTCATACGAGAAAACGCGCACCTAGTATATATAGCATCTTAAGTAATATGAATAAATACTTGAACAAATATGTTGCATAAACTTTAGTCTAAAATGTGTTTAAGGATGTATGTCAAAAAGAAAGGGGGTTACTAAATACTAATGCTGTAACGATGGATTTCTTAAGTATTTTATTGTTCTTCACCCTGCTATACAATTACGGATTTTTTTAAAAATATTTAGATAACGCATAGCTCGATTGTGGGATGATGATGATTTTTTTGTTTTGATAATTCAATCTTCAACAAACAAAAAAGTGTCTGATTAATATGCAAAAGCGCCATCATGTGTTTCAAAACTTTAACATCCTGTATCTCAAAACAGCGAGGCATAACTGGCAAAGTCCCAAACAATCTCAAGTAAAACCTTTGGGTCAACCTTTGTAATCATGATTCCGTCATCGATAGGTATTATTATCACCATGTTTCGCATTTTGATACATAATAGTACGAAGTGTATTTGTATTACTCTGTATTATTTTTATGAAGTGCATTTGTATTAGGTAATAAAGGGGTAAAAAAAAGTAAGCCCCCCCCCCCTAAAATTAGATTACTTTTTTTTACATAATTTCACACACAATTAGACGTTTTAAAAAATGAAACGATTATGAAAAGAAAAAACGCTTCGCTACCAATAGAAAGTTTCTCATTTTCGATATCATGTTTACTTTTCCCAAAACAGTCATATTTCCCCAAAATGATGTTTTCTTTTCATATTCGTTTCAATTTCTCAAAACGTCTAATTGTGTGAGAAGTTATGTTAACAAAAGTAATCTAATTTTAGGGGGGTGGGGTTCCTTTTTTTTTACCCCTTTAGCTAGCAATGTGTTCTATTTTTTTGTATCTGTAAATGTCCTTCTATTGTTATAAGTTAAAAAATAAATATCAATAGCAAAAATAACTGGCAAAACATATGTTTAGAAAGGTACACAATAATGAGCGGGTTTTTAAATTTTGTTTTCGTTTTTCGATTACGGTGTGAAATCCCTTTATTGGCTGCGGACTGGTTACCATGGCAACCAATCAAAAATTACAGAGACATTATTTTGTGCGTATTGTTCCCATGCACCTATTCTTCGAATATGACCGCAGTTGGATAATTAGATTTAGAGTTATCAATGTTCCCATCTTTAGCCAATCAGAGGCATTTCTCGGTTACCATATGGCAACCAGAGCGAAACCGAAAGCGTTTTTCAAACAAGCATCATGTGCTACAATATGGTATACAACACTTATCGGCTGATAGTCGGGAACATTGTGTAGAATCGTTTTCTAATGCTTAATCTGAATCAAATCCCTTAATCCGTTCGTATTTACAGTTTAACACATTTAGCTTTTATTCCGTTAACAGCGCCCTCATAAGGTTTATTTACAAATAAATCGCAATAACAAATTTGATTAGATCATGGCGAAAAAGTATACATCAAAGCATGGGAATCAAAGTAGCCCGGTTGGTGACGATGGAGGTACATGGTTAAAAAATAAGGTCACACACATTTTGGCTATCCTACTAGCTGTATGCATAATTTGTAGGACTGTACAGGGTGTCTCAAAAAAAAATTACAACTTCCTAATTAAGTATCTGAATTTTACAATTCAAACGATAAAATGAGGCCCAATTAGTTTTCTACAATTGGAAGAAAACAGCGTCTGATTTTGTTAAGTAATCATGGAGATATATGTGATTACGTAAGAGTAGTCACGGAACACTTCCATCCAGGTTTGCATATTTTGACAGATTTTCACTTGCGCGGCTGGTTACTTACTCATGAATGTCCAATTAGCCAGCACTGTTTACTACTATGATAAAAAAGTTCAATTTGTGATATAAGAATACTGAATAATCAAGCATAAGACTCATAACACCTAGAAAACCCGGAAAGAATACAACTCATTGTAAGGAGATAGATATGACCATACTCTTTTAATGTAAACCAAACATTTATTTTGTTTTCAATTGCGATACTAATAATTTGACCATCAAGATTTCAGCCTTCAAGATGCAAATGTGAAGACTAGAAGCTTGATAAGTTGTATGCGCGATGTTATTAGATCTTGAACTTGGTTTAATAACGACAATGTTCGTATTACTAAAATTATTATAATTTTGTTTCCAATTGTTATAAATAGATTAAACTTATCCTACAAATTTTAAATTTTACTGTTCTTAAGTATAAAATGTGATGAAAATAATCTAGACAACTTTTATTTTATATTTTGTGTTAAACTTTGGTCTCATCTGGCATATTATTCGGCGTAAAATCAAATCTAGAACCATAAAAACACGTTAATCCATGTCATTTTGTAGAGAAGTATTGATTTCATGTATGTGTTGTCTGAATCACTCAATATGAGCAAACTTGGATGGAAGTGTTCCCAGACTAATGTTACGTAATTGCTCATATCTCTGGAATTACTGAACCGAATCACATCCGGTTTTCTTTAAAGTATAGCAAACTATTTTGCCTTTATTTTGTTGTTAAAGTTGTTGTATTCTGACACTTATTCAGAAAGTTACAATCCTCTAAAGGTACGTTGTAATTTTTTTCTGAGACACCCTGTATTTGTAAACTGTTCAATAGAGGGTTAGTTAGGAGACCAGGTCAAAGAAAACCCACACAATTGCATTCAGAGAGTACCTGGCAACCTTCCTCAGTGTTGATTTCTCATAACTCGGTCTTCCGGAGGTCATAGATTTGAGCATCTTGCTGGCCACAAGTGCTGTCCCCATAGTATCGGTTGCTCCCCAGAACAGCTCAGCTAGATTTTCAAATTCATTGAGGATCGCAAAGATGAAAAGCTCTTTAGATGGGTTTGTAACTGGGAAAAATAAAACGATGATTTGGAGTCAGACGATGGTTCCATGTCATTTTATTAATAAGGAAACATTTTTACAATTCTGCGTCTAAGAATCCCTGTTTAAAGGGCTGTCACACCTTCGGCGATTAGGCGTGGCGCTTGCATAGTGCTGATAAAAGTCTTAAAACGTACCAAGCCAAACGCATTAAGGTCTCTTAGAACCGATTGGTAACGCAGTGGACACTGGCTAGGACGAGATAGGTTTCCCATGGTCGCCCTTGAGTGCCAGACTGATCGCCGCGCTTGTCTTTGATCTGTTCCGATCAAGACAGCTCTCGCATTGCGCTAGAAAATATTAAAATATGAATAACACGCAGAAAGAGCGCGGAAAACGGTCCAAAATGGTCAAATCGATAAAAAAAACAAGATTGCTATTAGTATGTTCCTATCTCGCTTATCGAATTTTCATTGCGCTCTTTGCTTAGCACGACCAATTGCTTTCAAGTCTCACTTGCATACATATTAGTTTAACAGGTGTTTGGCATTGTACTATTTCGTGCATGTCTTCCATTCGTGGCAGTCTGGAGGATGATTTGAAATAAACTAATATTCTCCGGGTAGTCAACCTATTCGCCTTTTGCACGGTCCGCGCTTCCGACTATCTCTGCAAAATATATTATATAAGGTCACGCGTTATGAACTCGCCTCCCAATAGGGTGGTGCCGTTACAGTTTTTAGTTAAATGCTGTCATATTCCTCAAATATTTTTAAAACCACAAAAGCTATCTCAACAAATTTGGTATAATGTTAAAGCCCTAATAACAAGCTATCTGCCTGCAAAATGGCATTGGTATAGCTAATACAGAAAGGGAGATACAGCTGTTTGAAGTTTGGGGACCAGGGGTGGTACTGGAAGGGGTGCCGCCGGAAGGGGTGCCGCCTGTACAAACTCAATGGGGATTACCCCATGCTTTGTTCTTTTTACAATAACTAGTCATCCCCTAAGGGAGCACATCAAAACTCGACCGCGCGGCAACCGCCGGTTCCGCCCGGTTGGTCCGCATATCATTGTTTAGAACAATAGAAACCGGCTGCAACCGCACGGAACCCCACGGAACCGGCGGTTGCCGGGCGGTCGAGTTTTGATGTGCTCCCTAATGTTACAAACACCATTTTGGTCCCATTTTAAAGGATATTTAGTAGTCTTTAAGTATGTGGTTCAACAGACTTGTCAACTATATGTAACAACTAATTAATTATGGATAAGACCCAGAATATGTTGAACCCAAAAATCACAAAATTCAATATTTTTTTTAACCATTAAAATAACACAATATTGCATAACTCGTCAACCAGCTATGTGCACCATACATTTTAACTTTCTGAAACATTTTAGATCATAAAAATAGGCCACACGAAACTTAAAATACGTGTAATTTTGTGAGAATGTTGTTTTGTAGTGTAAGTAAAGTGCAAAAAAATGGTTTCATGCTACATGAGCAGAACAAGTGCCTGTTTGAAACCATTTCTTTCCGATTTGTTTTTACTTTTATCGGGATCTTTTGTTTTGACTGTAATGTATATCAGTAGTGAATTGTTTAAAGATCAATACAAACACTTTAAAATAAAACAACTAACACCCGGTGACCTCATTTGAAAATGTTAATTTGATGAATACAGATCAAAAGAAAAGATTACTTAACTCACCGTACTTAGAACAGAATTAAATTTCATATCTCAGTTTCAGTTTCAGTTTCAGTTTCTGAACCAAGTTACAATTTTTTCACTTTTACAAAAGGGCGAAAACACCCCTGTTACACAATCAAGTGTACCTTTAGTTTGGTAAGGCCAATTTACATGATCTAAAATTCTCCAGAAAGCTGAATAAATTGTTTATATAAGTATTGAAAACAAAATGCCATATTTATTAATTGTCATTTTAAATTATTTGTTTAAGGTTGTGATTTTTGGGTTCAATATTTTCTGGGTCACCCTGTATATAAAATAAAAATTGGAGATATTCACTAGCCGGTATAATTACCATACCGACGTAGTAACTTTGACAATTATATATCATCTAATTCATGAGGAATTCAAATATGTAAAGTAAATAATGATAGGTAGGTATAAAAAATATATGGATCTCAAATTAAAAATTAAAAACTCTGATATTTTCCCGAACATTTACGATCATACCATTTTAGTTCTTGGTCGTTCTATAATTTCAATGGCATATTTGGTTTCCTCATGCAATTTTCCTTCAGAAAATGTATACTTTTACTACCACAGAGGGTATACAAGCAAATATAAATGTGTAAAGTTAAAATCATGTCGCGAAAGCCAAAATCCGTGTGTAACGCGAAAGGAGGCGAGCTTAAAACACATGACCATAACTGGTCATGCAGTGGGACATTGTGCACAGTTCAAATTCCTTACAAATGGTGGATCCGTGCAAAGAGCAAAAATAAACATAAGCGAATAATCCTGAGACCATGGTCTCAGGAACAAACATAGCCTCAAGTGTGCTCCGTCTGGTTTTCTGGGCTAGACAAGTGAACAGCGTTGAACAGCATAGAAACCATGGTAAAAGCCAAAGTCGATGCTTCAGCAACCAATGGGGAGGGGAAGAGGGAGAAGAAGAAGAGGGCAGTTTGCTCCGAACCATACGCATAGAACGAGATTGAGTTGCTGCGACCTCAAGCAGCTTGTATGCATCCTTGATACGTCAACAGGACGCACATGGCGTTCGGTTGCGCTGCCACGGCGACACTACATAGTGATTACATCGCCCTTGTAAGAACACTGGACTTCCGCGCCTGTTTTGTGCATGCACAAAACAAGCGCGGTGCACTGGCGCTCGATGGGGAACATGGAGACC
This sequence comes from Ophiura sarsii, assembly GCA_035610835.1. Classification (NCBI taxonomy): domain Eukaryota; kingdom Metazoa; phylum Echinodermata; class Ophiuroidea; order Amphilepidida; family Ophiuridae; genus Ophiura; species Ophiura sarsii. The sequence continues at coordinate 42,374,185 of CM069454.1, read as the reverse complement.
CTCCTGTTCTCTACCAATGGGATATTGGAGACCTGGATGCGTTTGGCTTGGCGTTTTGATACTTTTTTTAAGCGTAATGCAAGCGCCGGCTTGATCACAGCAAAATGTATAAGGGTTCTACATCTACATCTACATCTATGAATATACTCAATAAAGTTGTAAAGAGACAATATCTAATTGAGAACAAAATAGAGACGTCAGTCAGAAAACATGGTACCAAATACACACAAAAGATACATAATAAAAGTACACTTAAGGACTAAAATTACTAAGACCAGTTTTAAAAGAGTCCAGTTTGTTGCAGTCGAGTAATAAGGACGGTAGTGCATTCCAGTCCAATATTGTACGCGGGAAGAAGCTGAATTTATACGAATTCGAATGTGAAGCCATGACACTAAATTTTGAAGCATGATATTGACGAGTTTGTGTTGCTGTAGGTTTGTTGATATAGTCCGGTATTGGAACCGCGATATCCTGGCTATGAATTTTATACATTGTGTTAAAGGGGCGTGTTCATCTCAAGTGTTTGTCCTGGACAAAAATCACATGACTCGCTTCGCTCCCAAGTCCTCGCGTGCCCAGCAAAAAGCCCATGATGCAATACTAAGTCGTAAAAGATGTGCACATAAATTGACAAAATGCTGTACGAACGAAATATAATATATCTAGAATTGTTTCTAAAAGTAGTGTTATTCGTTACATTTAAATCAGAATTACATTCTTTAACAGTAAATAAACAACTTTTGAGCGAGAAACTATCTTAAAACTGCAAAGATTAAGAAATATAAAGCATTTTAAACATCTAATTTAGAGAAGAGTGGTATGTTGAACGATATTATTTTTGTTTGTTATATCGTTTATATAGCGCATAGTTGGCTCAGCGGTAGAGCATTGGACTAGTAAACCGTAGGTCGTGGGTTCGAATCCTATCACGGCTTGACATTTTATTTTAATCGTTTAAATTATATCCATTTTTTTTTAATTAGTTTTCGATATTGTTTATCATTTCGTATAATTATTTATTATTGTTACAGTATAGTGTATTTTGGAATGTGGAATTATTTACGATTTCATTTTAATTTTCCACTGACTGTTTTGTGTGCATGGCATCATGAAATGTGACATGTACCGCCGCGGTATACCACCGCACTGTCCTACTCCTATGCAACAGGCCAATACAATAGAAACTCGTTGTGTGTTATTATCGATTGAGCTAAACTTGTAAAGTAAATGCCAGCCGTTATGTAATACAAATCAATGTGCCTGTTTTATTATTACTAGTATTGAAATAATGTTTATACACCACCATTTGTAGTTTCTGAGTAATATTTTTAAAACTAGCTAGGACGGTTCACGGATTTCGCGGCTCGAAATGGATGTTTGAATTTGATATCAATATAATACTAAGTATAATCCAAGCTGCTATATAATAAGGCAAAAGCTATACAGATGACCGTGCACCTATTTCGTGAAAAGCTATACAGCCGATGATCCGGCAGCAACCCTTACCCTAATCCTAACTCTAACCCTAACTCTTACCGTAACCCTAAGGCCAACAAAAATAAATTGTTTGTTTGTCCATGGAGAGTCCTCAAAAGGTAGGGTCGGTAGGTCAGATTTTTAAAAAGATCTTGGGGTTTTTATACGGATATTGTATTTGGGAATTTAAATTCGGCATGGATACTGTGAATTAAAGTCCAGACACAAAACACATCGCTTTGACAGTATAGACCTCTTGTTCATGAGTTTGCGACATTGCTGCTTTACTCTCGGCCAGCTTCACACTGCTGATTTCGATCTCCAATATTGTCGAATTGGTTGCAACACTGCAAACTCGGTCAAATATAATTTGTGTACCAAGTTTGCAACGCGCAGATACCATGTAGGTCGCCGCCATTTTTACAGAAAGCGAAAGAACGTTGTGTTGAAGTTTTGTTAGAAATATATACGTGAGAGTATTACTAAACCTATTTCTCCCGTACTAACTAACTACCCCCAATTTGTAATACTATGTTGAAATTAATATAATAGTATAAAAATGACATCACTTGCACGTGCGAACAATTTTCATTTAGTCCTTTTAATAGTCCCGCGGGTGCCAAGTTCACGCAATAAACATCATGTTACACGGGATTGCGCATTGGGGGATGGTGTTATAAAGACCAGATTGAATGTGTCATACGAAATCAGGAATAAAACGGTCCGTTTGGCCGTTCAAATTGCTAAAAAAGTTGTTTTAAAAAAATAATCGAAAATAAAAAGGAATACTGTCGGTACCATGGTACACGGTCGGTCGGACGTGGACTAACAACCTTAACCCTTACCCTAACCCTAACCCTAACCCTAACCCTAACCCTAACCCTTACCTTAACCCTTACCTTAACCCTTACCCCCCAGTTTGCCCCCCCCACCCCAACATTATTCTATTTTTTTAAAATAAGAAAAAAATAGACAGTTTAAGCATAAAAGGGTGTTTTTTTTCGCGCTGCGCGCACATTTTCGTACTTAATTAGGTTAAATTAGACCAATTTGTTTTCAATTTTAGCATAAAACAGCTAAATTTTGCGAGCAAGCGCGCATTTTCATACCAAATTAGTTAGTATTAGATGTGACCATTTAAGCGTAAAAAGGCACAACTTTTTTTTTGCCCCCTTAAAAAAAAATCTTGCCTCAAAAAAGCCCCCCCCCCCAAAAAAGAGATTATGAGGCTGGTGCCGCCACTGGTCTGGTACCATATGTTGTATAGTCTGGTGAAGCAATTGGCTATCCGATGATAGGTTGTATAGTCACTTCCATATAATAAACAGTGGTAGCTTTGTCAAGCAATTGAAGCAACGGTCTGTAGTTAGTACACTGTAAAGTTGCGATTTTGTCTCAAAACAGAATGAACATATAAAATGGCGATACATTCTTAGTTTTACTCAAACCCTGGTATTTGAACTTTGGGCATCGATGGGTATATACCATTTTGTGACAGCCTGTGTATGAATAAATGCACCAAATTGGAAACAGACAATTTTGCGCATTTGACTTAAATGTTCTCTGAATACTTTGGAATACGTGTTTACATTTATTTAATGTTAGCATAACACTGAAGTTTTGACAATTTCTTTTGCAAAAACCCACATGAATGGAATCTGAAGAATCGCGCGTGTTTACCATGTTTGAAAGTTGATCAATGTGTATTATTTTGAGTTATACAATCAAACCTTTTATAGCTCATGGGGCCTCAGAAATTGTTAAAAACTTATTTTACAACTTATTAAGCACACCCGCTACGATGGTCGCCTCTATCATGTCTATATTATGTTGAGTTCAGACATAAAACTAGTCGGCATACCCACTGACAGGTATATTATGTGATCTTTCCAGGGGACGCCCTCAATCCTGGAAAAATTGAAAGCAGATTTTCTCGCAGATTTACTTTTCTGATCATAAATCATAAATATATTTCAAGGTACAGAGTGATACGATTCCTGATAACCTTAAAAATCATAGTTTTAGAGTGAATTTAGAGTAAAACTATGATTTTGAAGTTATTAGAATCGTATCGATCTGTAACTTAGAAGATCTTTATGATTTATGATAAAAAATGCAAATCTGCAAGAAAATCTGCTTTCATAGTAAAATCAATGATAGAGGGCGCTACTTCGAAAAGATCACATAATATGCCTTTGAGTCTCACAGTGTTTCACAATACAAATAAAATATCTGTTTCACCTGTGGTATGATGTGGTCAAGACGAGAGAGAGAGATTTTGGACAGCGAAAACGGAAAATTACCCTCAAAATGTATACAGTCATATTTTTGCTGTTTTTCTCCGTATTGTATCGATAGATGTAAGACTAAGAGCACGATTTCAACACAGAAAATGGAATTATTGTCGGATTATATCTAAATATAATATGGAACGATTATATTGCAAGAGTTAAAGGTTTTGTGCATAATATGAACTCCAATGTATGCTTTTAGCATACGGGAATATTTCTAATCGGTCACATTCGTTGTAAAATGTATGCCACAGTGATGCCTCTTATGTTAAATCTTTAGAATGATTGTCACTTTATGAGTTTCTTTGTGTGCAACATTCAAAATAGCCAATCAGATAGGCAACCGTATAGAAAATCATTCGTGAAGAGACTTGAATCCCCGTTAGTTAGTCCTGTAATTGAAATATCTCAGTTAAAAAACAAACTACTTTTGCAGTAGTTCTTATAGGGGATGGTGAAGCTTAATGGTTGTCTTGATCTGGATCTGGAGAATCAAAATGCCATTTCTATTGTTTGCAGTCTGTGACAGAGATATCTGAAATTTAGACCGGTTATATTTGACCTTATTTCACAGAAATTCACACTAAATGGACATTTGGTTTTCACTGAACACCCAGTACTGATATCAATGTACCATGCACTTGTAGCTGAGATTCAAAGCTACAATTGCGGAATATTTCGTAACACTTTCCACGCGGCTATTGGTTTTACCATATAAAAACAGATGTTCAGAAATCTTTCCCAATCTATCTCAATGATTACTGATCCAATACGAGGCATGTTTGTACTTATTTCAATACATTTCACATGGTGATTCCAAGTATGGTTATGTTTGAGTCATTTTAGAATGTCGTCTGCAGACGCCTGCCACGTGGAAAGTGCTAAAACTGGCTTATATAATAGAAAAGGTAGTTTGCAAATAAGGAACAATAGTGTAACCTACAATCTTCCCTGATCTTTGTACCATTGAAATTGACAAAAAAGAACTGTAGTCAATCTCGGGAAAAAGTGTTACCTTTACTTTTGACATGTTTGACATTGCTGAAAACTGACGTCATGAAAATAATGTTCCCTATTGCAAACTATGTAGCGGGATATACGTGTACATTGTATCAAACACCATTGTAAATTATCAGGTGAGGTATGTATTAGACCAATAATATGGACAAAACATCTAATTCATTTGTTCTTTTGGAAAATTAACACAAACGAATAGGCCTATCCCCGCATATAATCAAAATGTGTATCTGTTTTCTCATTTAAGAAACCATCAAATTGTGAATAAAATGTTCTAAAAGGTCATCGACCCGGGCACCCGGGCCCGGGCAGTGACTTGTATCTGTTTTATTTACAGTCAAAGTTTAAATAAAATTAAATTCCGAACAACTCGTATCATTTTATTTTATTTATATCGAAATAACCATAATTAGCACTATATCTGTATAGTTGCATTCAATTATATTATAGTCGATTTGACACTATAGTCAACTCTAACATTTTTTATTTATTTTATGCTCACGTGATCCTAAAAGAAATTAAGCTTGGTTGCAAAAATTGTCAAATTGGCCAACTCTGGACATTTTCACGAATTCAAAACAGTTGCCATTAAAACGTTACGCCAGCATTTTATAATTACGCTCTCGCAGCAATGAGCATGATGAGTTCAGCACGGTATCAAATCCACGCCAAAATACTGTCGCCCATATCAGGCCGTGAAAGCCGTGAACCGCGTAATGTATATAGTTTTGAAGATACAACTCTCTTTTCTGAATTTTGGAGCAAATTACAAACATCGGTGGTGTAGGAAATAGGAAAATCGATTCAAGGACATAAGCCGACTGGCTTCTTATTTACATAACAATTGGCATTTGCAGATCATGTTCATAGACTAGCTAGAGGCCATTCAATGTACGGAGTAGTAAACACAATTATATTTACAGGACATTCTTTATCGCAGTGAAATTGCAAAAGAAAAAAGTATCATTCAACATTCAATAAATATAGCGAACGATAAGCAATCCTGTCAATTTCTTATAACAAACAGAAAAACATACTCCATCCGCAGGATTCGAACCACTGACCTCATGATTGAGAAGCCGGCGCTTTGACGTTTGAGCTAATGAAGGCTATACACAAACGTTTTGAAGAAAAAAATCATATAGACAAAATACAAATATCTCTTAAATCGGAGGCTAAAATGCTTTATATTTCGATTGTTGTGCATTTTTAACATTTTTTATATGCTAAAGGAGATTGTAATTCTGATTTCATTATAGTGCATAACACTATTTTTGATACGATTATAGACACCTATTTCGTTCGTAAATAACTTTCACCATTACGTTTGGTCGATTAAAATTCGCGGCAAATCTATTGCACCATGGGTATTATTACTTGGAAACACGGAGACTCAGATACATAGGGAGTCATGTGACTTTTGTCCAGGACAAACACTTGAGATGAACACGCCCCTTTAAGACGTGCATTCTTTCTGCGTTTTTCAAGTGATAACCAGTTCATTCTGCTTAGTAATTCTGTGACTGTACCCTCTGATCTTTCATAGTGGTTGCATACGAAACGTGCGGCCGGCCCTCCTTTGCACCATCTCCACTTTCTGAATGTCCGCTGAGGTATGGGGGTCCCAGCGGACATTCAGCGGACCCAGTGGACATTCAGTTTTAGTGACCTTGATTTAACTGTGTGTTATTCATATTTTGATACTTTTTCAGCACAATGAAATCACTGGCTTGATCGCCATAGGTGTGACAGGGCTGTAGCTATGATCAAGATTGAAAAGATATCGAAGATAATTATGACACAACATTTGACGTTCAATTCAAAGCTTCAAATCGGGTGCTTTGTACTTTGAACAAGAAACTGTAGTTTTGTATGATTTAAAAACTGTTCTGAATTGATAAACATAATAACAGCAAATAAATTTACATCATATCATCTCTTTTCAAGTCTCAGCAAAATTAATGGGCTGTGTTCTTATTATTGTTTCCATTTTGTATCAAATTGAGGGTGCACACTTTATCCTTAGTATATAAGACAGCACGGAATTAACCTAGCCCCAAATCCTCTATTGAAGGATTAAAGAAGTATCCACTTTATTCCGTGACGAGGTCTTTACACTAAACTAAATTATTTATGCATTACATCAATGATATACCATAACTTATTTGCGCTCCATGTGCTCTTGATTTGATTTGTGAACTTTTAAAATATTATGCTAACAACGCTTATTCATAACATAATTTGAAAATCCCGTTGATATCACCGATTCACCGGTCACACTTTTCAGCAAATGCCGCTGAAAGAGGGTGTACTAGACGTCAGGCGTGGATGCACATTGGCGGTGAATCGACGGCTAATAATTAGAAAATACCTCAAATCATCATCGTTTTTCTTTACAAACTCCATGAATCCAAATAACTCCAAATATTATGTCAATTTCTCACTTTTGTTGTTTGACTGGAACTGTAATTGCGGTACTAATTTTTTGGCCGGCAGCGGAATTTGAAACTGAATAAGGTAAGTGCGCCCTTGAATATGAAACATAGTCCAACAAATTAAATGAAATGACCACCCTTTCATACTTTGTAAATAGTGTGCTTCTGGCCGGATTGATAGAAAAAAGGTTATCCAAAGGATAAGGTTAAAAAATCCTCTTTTAAAACTTAACTTTGTCGATTATCATAACCGATATTGCATGACCCGCTCTCCAAATTCAAAACGTTTGTCGGGGTTGTTGACTTTTTTAATTGTGCGATTTTGCCGATTGTACACTCTTAGAAGGTCAGGATCAAATACATGAGTAGATTTCCGGCTCACTTTGTTTTGATCCTTTAAGGATCATTTTCGGATCGTTTTGATCCGTTTTCGGATCGTTTTGATCCGTTTCCAGATAGATATCAACAAACGGATCAAATTCACCTTGATCAACTTTGATCTGATTTCCGGATCAATTCGATGAAACAGTTCATTGGTCAATGAGTGACTGACGTCACTCTTTCGCAAACCGATAGACGACAAGCAGACGATCTTTTGAATTCGGTCGCCACAGTTGAAACAAGGGTGAAATACCGCGGTAAGTTATCCAGTCTAATCTGTAAAATGTTACATGATTTTGTCGGTAAAGTAGTTTTATTTTTTATGTTTGAACATGCTCTATTCTTGTGAACAAATTTCTTGTACCTGACCAGTACCATCAGTACGATTTTCGGTCAAAATGCTCCTCACAACATGTCACGATCACTGCGATGTACTAGGCCTACACGATGTAGTAAGCTTACTGCACTCGATATACAGTCTGCAGTGTGCACCCGGGGGTGGGGGCACTCAATCAATATTAGGTTTCACACCAGGCTCCATCAAAAATACCCCCCTTTTTTTGGCCCGGTGTCACCGAAAGACCCTTGCATGCATGCTTGTTTTTACAATCTGTCACCCGATGACCCCCTATGTTTTCACTTTTTCTTTGATTCAGTTTGATCCTGGAGTAGGATCATAAGCTACAGGTACATCCGATTAAGGATCATTATTTTGATCCGTTTCAGTATCATTTGACAGAAATATTTGATCCCATTTCGGATCAAACTTTTTGATCCTGCTTGTCGGATCACTTTGATCCGGAAAGGGTAAGCTCATATGTGATACCGCTTCTGGATCAAAATTGATCCTTTTCGTCTCATATTTGATCCTGACCTTCTAAGAGTGTATTAGCATTTGGTGGATTCAATAAAATTCTACAATACATAACATCATATATATATATATATAAAATGCACACGAATGTTAAAAGATGAAATAAGCCACTTACTTTCATCTTCGCCCCTGTATGTGCTTGTTGTAAGCTTTTTGATCAGTCGTCCAACATCTTTAAGGCTGAACTGTATCAACAACAAAAAATTGTACGTGGTGTCGAATTGTAGCATATTATAGTCCTAATTATGTTGAAGGGGAATTATTATATACTAGAATAAATATAGAACTTAATTCCAAACATAACGGAATTGCCAGAAGTCTAGACCGGACTAGTCATAATCTTTAGCACCTTGAAAGTAGTCGCATACCTGAAGAGACACACCTGCGTGAATTGTAGTTTGCGAATGATCAGACGATGCCGGACACGGCTCGTTCACGAACAGTAAAGGTTAATTTATGCCTACGAGGCTACGTGATCAAGCGAATGGGACGAAAGTTTAACGCCGGATTTCTTTTTCAAATGATACAGACACCTGAGTTGTTATCCAACTCCAGTGGTTTTAGGATGAAATAATTTAGTTCCACAGGTGATGAATTATCTGGGGTTATATAATCAAAATCCTTTTTTACATTGAAACCACCGAAGATTCTAAATTTACGACAATTCGTGTCTACCATCATGACCATCGTCTAGCAATGATTAGACACCCGTAGCGCTCAATAAGGCATAGACCAAAGTCAACATTTCTAGTTAAATCGTGTCTGATAAGATCAGAAATGAAGAAATTATTTATTTTCACGATCCGGGTTTACATTTGACATCACTAAACATTCATGAAACTACCAAGAGACCATAATCTAAGAGGTCTGTCCGCCCGTAGAAAAGTTGACTTTCAACCCTGGTCATACCGATACGTTTTTGTAAGGGGCGTGGGGTGGGGGTGGGCGGTACCATATCACTCCCTTCCCCCGCCCACCAACTCTAATGAAATCTAAACGGAGATGCAAAGTGTGTTTATTTTTGTACCACGGTATAGCTAGAGATCTCCTCTTTACATACATGCCGTTGCATTCGTCTGTACAGTGAAACGTTCGAAATATCGACATTTCACCGGGTTTTATTTATAAGTGAGGTAAATGAGATTTCTAACGCATTCGAAAAGATCCTGAACAATTATATTAAGATATCTTTCAAAATGTTGATTTTTAAATATTACAAGGCAGCACCGCCCCGGAGTATGACGTCTTGACTTACTCCCGGGTAAGGCGGTACCATCAATTGTTTTGTCAAAATGAGCGCAAATGATGTCAGAGAGATCACCTTGACGCCCTCGGTCACTGTCTCTTCAAGGCAGGTCTTTGTCTGTACACTTCTCTGACTATTATACGATTACAAGGCTTTATTTTTAGAAATTAATCAAGTATAGCATATAATACAATGTACTTACGTCGCCTTCGTTTGATCCTTGTCCCTTCGGTTTTTTGGCAACCTAAACAATTTCATGAAGAGAAATAATGGATACACATAACATGTTCCTGATCATGTTAGCTTTATTTAAGAGCGTGTTTCTACTGGGGCACTGCAAAGTAAAACGCTAAGATCAAACGCTAAGATTAACCGGTAACTTTTTAATCCCCCTGTTTCTACTCGCTAGGTTTATCGATCCTAGTCGATGGGCCACGACATTTGACCTTTTGTAATACCAAACAATGCCACCCTACCTGAAAAAGATTGCTTTACAATATGTATTTAACCCAGCGTGACACATTTCACGGCACATAACGGTAAGATTAATCGCCTTTCTGTTTCTATTGGGTTTCTTGCTGTTTCTTACCGGTTCCAAACCTGGTTTGTGAAGGTTTTTGGGATTACCAAAAATACCGATTCTTAGCGGTTTCTGGCTGTTTCCACTGGGAAAACTTACCGATTCTTAGCGGTTTCTTACCCAGTAAAAACACGCTCTAAGTTCCGTAATCAGTATCAACAATCTACGATACACCCTAAACGAGTACATTTCCTCTCAACAATCATGAAAATATGACACCTCATTCATACAAATCGGGTGGATACTTTTCTAAGTTATGACGTTTTTAGAAACCGCTACCTGAGACTAAAGAGATAAGAAGCGCCCATTCATACTTGCCATTGTAGCGATCTAGACCGCTTCAACATTGTTACAGTTGAATGGCCAATCGATTATCATCATTCAGGTCATCTGTATCACGACCTCATCCTATGAGTAGTAGCGCGCTATTTTAAATCCAGTGTTATCCACACGTGTATAACACTTTTTATATATCCTAAACGCACTTTAGTATGGGATGGTGACCGACTCACAGACCTTTATATATTTCTAAAATAATTCAATTAATATCGCTAAAATTATGACATTCAGAAGAAGTATGACAATTAAAACATATTCGTTGCATTCTTGAATATATTAAACAATGTGTTGATATAACCAAATGTTATAGTTTATTTTTAGATTCATTATGAATTTAAATACAAAATGTGATGTTTTGACGAACTTGATTAATGATTTAAGTATAACACTTGTATCTCAATTCATGTTAAATCTAAACACATTAGGGGAGAGCAAAGAGTGTACACCCTAGGGGCAGGTTCGCCCACCGCGTGACTATCATCATTGCGGCCACTGGTTGAATTTGACGAACACATAATATATTCCGCTGTTTGTTGCGATCTTCACAGGTGATGAATTATCTGGGGTTATATAATCAAAATCCTTTTTTACATTGAAACCACCAGTTCTACATCACAAAAGTGGATTTTCTTCCATTTTTGATTTTTTGTCTTCTTCCAAAGATATTCGTACAGAAGATTTTAATGTAAATCATCATTAGGTAGGTATATGATTGCTTATGGATTTGATGCAGTTATAAGCCCGTCATTGTATGTCGGACTTACGTGGTTATCGTGTCAATGTACTAACAATATTCGCCATTTAATGATGGGGCATGTTCGCCAATGGGGATCTACATGATTTATATTTTGTATAATTTCAAAATTGTAATTCAACTCCTGTAGTCTATTTGTAGTTTTAAAAATTGCTATCTGGAATGGAGTAGCACTAACATTAGAAGATAATATATTTACGACATATATGTGGTATTTATTAACATTTTTAAAATTCTAAACGAATATTCCTAAATTGCGTAACAAATTTGTATATATATATTTGATACATACTACTTTATGAAGCCTTATTATGAGCCCATGGCGAACTTGCCTGGGCGTATGGACGAACCTGCCCGGGGTCGAGTCATTTTTTAGTAAGGGCCAGGGTACTGAAATTGTGTGTGTATGTAGCAAAGATATAAATCTTTCATGTAATGTTAAAAGGCCCATTCAATCTTTAAAATTGACGGCTCTAGGCTATTTCAAATGAAAATAGGGCGAACACTCGCCGCTATCGCCTACCATGAACTGTATAATATCATAATATATACATTGTTTAGATGTACAAGAATGTCTCCATTAGATTTTAATTGCATACTTGTTCTGAAATACTAGAAGTATAGCGATATAAATGCATTAATTATTTTAGAAATCTATCACGGTCTCTACGTGTGTCCAGGTTATTTAAAAATTGTAATAAATGTGTGGATAATACTGGATTTAAATAGTGCGCTCACTTAAATAATGAGGTCGTGCTACAAATTAAACTGAATGATGATAATTTATTTGCTGCGATTGACTACACAATCTCCGCACCAATCCTTGCAAACAAAATGTTTTGACACCAGTTGCCCTTATTACACCCACTTAGATGCTATACAAATAGTTGTTAGAATTGAGCACTGGTAGGACAATCTTGAAAACCAGTAAACCAGTACACTGAGCTTTAAAAAACCCACCTTAAACCAAAACTTACCTCTTCAAGCATGGAGTAGAGTGGGCTGTTGCGATTGATCTTTATATTAATTAAAGAGAGAGAGAGAGAGAGAGAGAGAGAGAGAGAGAGAGAGAGAGAGAGAGAGAGAGAGAGAGAGAGAGAGAGAGAGAGAGAGAGAGAGAGAGAGAGAGAGAGAGAGAGAGAGAGAGAGAGAGAGAGAGAATGTTAATTAGAACACTTGATGAGGTGAAACTTATTATTTCTACGATAATTACATTCCCATTCATATGCCCATGTTTCAATTCACAACAATTGCTGGTGAATCCGTCAGATCCAGTATTGTTATTATTTTACCAGAAAACTAATGGAGACAATTTGAGACAATGTCGTAACTTCAAACGGTTTGTAATAAGGATCAGTTGAAACGAACAGTTGCTTAAAGTATACCTTTCATATAAACCATATATATTATTGTAAAGCGCAAAGCAATATCATGTTATATAAAGTAGCCCTGTGTATTGACACATTCGGTATACAATTAAATATTTAACATTACAAAACCACATTAACAATCTTATAAAATGTTAGCAATACTATAATGAGGAAAAATACCTTATTATACAATTTTGCTAGTGCTTCCTCCGTCAGGTATTCCGCCAATTTGAAGCCCGTACAACCCATGAACAATTTCACAAATTGTACTTGGTTATTAACAATAGCTTGACTCATTCGCGGGCGAAGTTCATTACCCGTCTATAATAAACAACGAGTAATATGGTCAATGGAGCCGTTAAAAGGTACTGCAATACCTTGCGAGTCAGCACGAGGTTGACCAGGAATGAGTATTTATTTCCATACAGACCTAACAAACCAAATAACCACGCACTCAAAAGAGCATTATTCCCGCACATTACTAAACAGAATCACTGCAATTGATCCTTGCTACACTGCAAAAAGGTTGCTTAAATATTTACTCAACATTTTACACAACGTTGTTGAAGTATGCTTTACGCTTAACAGTTGCGTAAAATGTACCCAACCGTTGGATAACATGTTTTCACCAACAGTTGAACAATTCCAGTTACTCAGCAGTTGCACAATTCCAGTTTATACTCAGTGGTTGCACAACAGTTGGGTATTATTAATTAACCATTTGTTGGGCATTTTGTGACTGTTGCTTAATTTGTGAATTGTTTTCGTTATATATTGAGCATTTTTGTATAGCAACTGTTGCTTAATTTATCAAAAATAGCCATATGTTTGGTATTTTATTTGTGTCAAGTTTTTAATATATATTGAGCATTTTTGTATAGCAACACGCGGTAGGCAAAATAATGTGAATTCTGGGCGATGCATCAGAGCTACATACATCACTTCCTCCCGGTAGTGAACCGGTAACTTGTAATGGGAATTCTAGACGATGCAGCAGAGCTACATACACTATTCCCTTTCGGTAGTGAATTTATTTTAACATGTTATTCAACTATAGGGTTATAAATAATATCTGACAGCTCTTATCAATGGTGTTATTACTGTGAACGTTTACCAAACGTAGTCTTGCTATCTGGGTATGAAGGTATAAATAGTACAAATTATATAATACATACACATATTTATGTGATTCTTTTGGTGCAAAATAGATCACATGACATGAACTATTCAGTATATGTCCATGTCGTGCATTTTTTGGCTATACAAATTATACTATTCAATATTCATCGTTAGTGACGTCGCTATAACACCATTAAAATGATATTCATAAACAAATATATTTCAAACAAGAATGGCAATTTTAAACTATTTGTCAGTGTATTCCGGTTTGGATGCCAAGGCAGAATAAATCTAATTGTGGTCCTGCGCTGCAAAAAGGTTGCTTAAGAGTCAGTTTGTGTAATTTTTTAGAAGTGATTCTATCCTTCAAAAAAAAGATTTTTCTCATAGCTTGTGTACTGGTAGGCCCTTGGGCACTAACAACCAGGGTGACTTTCAAAAAATAAAAAATCGACCTGTTGCCATGGTAACCCACCAAAAAACAATTTGGGCCATTTTGGACCATATTTGCCCTGAAATTTACTCAAAATTGTCTTAAAGGTAAATATCTTACTCTTAAAGGTAAATGCTAAGTATTTAAAGGTTGCCTATTTTCAGTTTTGAAATAAAGGCGATTTTTGACCAAATGTATTGCCTTAAAAATAATTCTGCCAGGGGTGCCAGAAATTTGCCTTTGCTGGTGTGAGTAGTTAAATGTATTGCCCTTTCAAATTTGTAAAAAGTAGCTTGGGCAAATGATATTCCTAAGTACAGTGTTGCCAGGAACAACAGCCTTTTTGAAATCTGAGCATTTTGAATAAATAAGCCTTTTTAACCCTATTTGTTATAAAAGCATGTGTTTTTTCAATGATATTCAATTAAAACATATTCTAATAACTCAGTTACATTCTTGTGGTTGACTGCAAAGGGTAATCTGTAATAACAATTCGACCTGTTGCCATGGTAACAACCAAAAACCAATTTTGCCATTTTGGACCAAATTTGCCCTGAAATATACCCAACATTATCTTATGTCAAGAACTGGCCATACCAAAACAAAATAATACTGGAGCCTTAGAATACAATCACCTCGAAGGACTCCTTTTCCCCTACAGTCTGCATCATTTAAGGGTGAATATCTTATTCTTAAAGGTAAATGCCAAGTATTTAAAGGTTGCCTATTTTCAGTTTTGAAAATCAAGGTGATATTTGACCAAAAGTATTGCCTTAAAAATCTCCTTTTCAGGGGTGCCAGAAATATGTCCTTGCTGGTGTAAGTAGTTCAATGTATTGCCCATTGAGATCGGTAAAAAGTAGCTTGGGCGAATGATATTCCTAAGTACAGTGTTGCCAGAAACAACAGCCATTTTTAAATCTAAGCATTTTTTTACTAAATAAGGCTTTTTAACACTATTTGTTATAAAAGCATGTGTTTTTTCAATGATCTTCAATCAAAACATATTCTAATAACTCAGTAAACTCTTTTTTGGTTGATTGCAAAGGGTTATCTGTAATAATAATTCGACTTGTTGCCATGGTAACAACCAAAAAACAATTTTGGCCATGTTGGACCAAATTTGCCATGAAATGTACTCAAAGTTATCTTATGTCAAGAACTGAAACCAAAACAGAATAATACTGAAACCTTAGAATACAATCACCTCAAAGGACACCTCTTCCCCTACTGACTGCATCATTTAAGGGTGAATATCTTATTCTTAAAGGTAAATGCTAAGTATTGAAAGGTTGCCTATTTTCAGTTTTGAAAATCAAGGTGATTTTTGAACAAAAGTATTGCCTTAAACATCTCCTTTTCAGGGATGCCAGAAATATGTCCTTGCTGGTGAAAGTAGTTCGATGTATTGCCCATTCAGATCGGTAAAAGGTAGCTAGGGCAAATGATATTCCTAAGTACAGTGGTGCCAGAAACAACAGCCATTTTTAAATCCAAGCATTTTTTACTAAATAAGGCTTTTTAAACACTATTATTTGTTATAAAAAAGCATGTATTTTTCAATGATATTCAATCAAAACATATTCTAATAACTCAGTAAACTCATTTTTGGGTTGATTGCAAAGGGTTATCTGTAATAACAATTTTGGCCATGTTGGACCAAATTTGCCATGAAATGTACTCAAAGTTATCTTATGTCAAGAACTGAAACCAAAACAGAATAATACTGAAACCTTAGAATACAATCACCTCAAAGGACACCTCTTCCCCTACTGACTGCATCATTTAAGGGTGAATATCTTATTCTTAAAGGTAAATGCTAAGTATTGAAAGGTTGCCTATTTTCAGTTTTGAAAATCAAGGTGATTTTTGAACAAAAGTATTGCCTTAAAAATCTCCTTTTCAGGGGTGCCAGAAATATGTCCTTGCTGGTGTAAGTAGTTCAATGTATTGCCCATTGAGATCGGTAAAAGTAGCTTGGGCGAATGATATTCCTAAGTACAGTGTTGCCAGAAACAACAGCCATTTTTAAATCTAAGCATTTTTTTACTAAATAAGGCTTTTTAACACTATTTGTTATAAAAGCATGTGTTTTTTCAATGATCTTCAATCAAAACATATTCTAATAACTCAGTAAACTCTTTTTTGGTTGATTGCAAAGGGTTATCTGTAATAATAATTCGACTTGTTGCCATGGTAACAACCAAAAAACAATTTTGGCCATGTTGGACCAAATTTGCCATGAAATGTACTCAAAGTTATCTTATGTCAAGAACTGAAACCAAAACAGAATAATACTGAAACCTTAGAATACAATCACCTCAAAGGACACCTCTTCCCCTACTGACTGCATCATTTAAGGGTGAATATCTTATTCTTAAAGGTAAATGCTAAGTATTGAAAGGTTGCCTATTTTCAGTTTTGAAAATCAAGGTGATTTTTGAACAAAAGTATTGCCTTAAACATCTCCTTTTCAGGGATGCCAGAAATATGTCCTTGCTGGTGAAAGTAGTTCGATGTATTGCCCATTCAGATCGGTAAAAGGTAGCTAGGGCAAATGATATTCCTAAGTACAGTGGTGCCAGAAACAACAGCCATTTTTAAATCCAAGCATTTTTTACTAAATAAGGCTTTTTAAACACTATTATTTGTTATAAAAAAGCATGTATTTTTCAATGATATTCAATCAAAACATATTCTAATAACTCAGTAAACTCATTTTTGGGTTGATTGCAAAGGGTTATCTGTAATAACAATTCGACCTGTTGCCATGGTAACAACCCAAAACAATTTTGGCCATTCTGGACCAAATTTGCCATGAAATGTACTCAAAATTATCTTATGTCAAGAACTGAAACCAAAACAGAATAATACTGAAATCTTAGAATACAATCACCTCAAAGGACACCTCTTCCCCTACTGACTGCATCATTTAAGGGTGAATATCTTATTCTTACAGGTAAATGCTAAGTATTGAAAGGTTGCCTATTTTCAGTTTTGAAAATCAAGGTGATTTTTGACCAAAAGTATTGCCTTAAAAATCTCCTTTTCAGGGGTGCCAGTAATATGTCCTTTCTGGTGTAAGTAGTTCGATGTATCGCCCATTCAGAACTGTAAAGAAAAGCTTGGGCAAATGATATTCTTAAGTACAGTGGTGCCAGAAACAACAGCCATTTTTAAATCTAAGCATTTTTTACTAAATAAGGCTTTTTAACACTATTTGTTTTAAAAGCATGTATTTTTCAATGATATTCAATCAAAACATATTCTAATAACTCAGTAAACTCATTTTTGGGTTGATTACAAAGGGTTATCTGTAATAACAATTCGACCTGTTGCCATGGTAACAACCCAAAAACAATTTTGGCCATTTTGGACCAAATTTGCCATGAAATGTACTCAAAATTATCTTATGTCAAGAACTGAAACCAAAACAGAATAATACTGAAACCTTAGAATACAATCACCTCAAAGGACACCTCTTCCCCTACTGACTGCATCATTTAAGGGTGAATATCTTATTCTTACAGGTAAATGCTAAGTATTGAAAGGTTGCCTATTTTCAGTTTTGAAAATCAAGGTGATTTTTGACCAAAAGTATTGCCTTAAAAATCTCCTTTTCAGGGGTGCCAGTAATATGTCCTTTCTGGTGTAAGTAGTTCGATGTATTGCCCATTCAGATCTGTAAAGAAAAGCTTGGGCAAATGATATTCTTAAGTACAGTGGTGCCAGAAACAACAGCCATTTTTAAATCTAAGCATTTTTTACTAAATAAGGCTTTTTAACACTATTTGTTATAAAAGCATGTATTTTTCAATGATATTCAATCAATACATATTCTAATAACTCAGTAAACTCATTTTTGGGTTGATTACAAAGGGTTATCTGTAATAACAATTCGACCTGTTGCCATGGTAACAACCCAAAAACAATTTTGGCCATTTTGGACCAAATTTGCCATGAAATGTACTCAAATTTATCTTATGTCAAGAACTGAAATCAAAACAGAACAATACTGAAACCTTAGAATACAATCGCCTCAAAGGACACCTCTTCCCCTACTGACTGCATCATTTAAGGGTGAATATCTTATTCTTAAAGGTAAATGCTAAGTATTGAAAGGTTGCCTATTTTCAGTTTTGAAAATCAAGGTGATTTTTGAACAAAAGTATTGCCTTAAAAATCTCCTTTTCAGGGGTGCCAGTAATATGTCCTTTCTGGTGTAAGTAGTTCGATGTATTGCCCATTCAGATCTGTAAAGAAAAGCTTGGGCAAATGATATTCCTAAGTACAGTGTTGCCAGGAACAACAGCCATTTTCATAGGTTTAGCTGGATGCGGCTGGATTTATGTACAGTGTATGTTTATGAAATTGGGTGTTATCCAGTAACCCAGGCAACACTCTTTTTCGTATTACTCTTTGAAAACAACGACAAGAATGTAACCGAGTTAATGGAATATGTTTTGATTGAATAGCATTGAAAAAACACATGCTTTTATAATAAATATGGATGAAAAGTCATATTTAGTCAAAATGCTCAGATTTTAACAAGGCTGTTGCGCCTGGCAACACTGTACTTAGGAATATCATTTGCCCAAGCTACTGTTTACAGATTTGAAAGGGCAATACATGTAACTGCTACTGGAAGAGGGGTTTTTAAGGCAATACTTTTGGTCAAAAATCGCTTCTTTTTTTCAAAACTGAAAATAGACAACCTTTAAATACTTAGCATTTACCTTTAAGAGTAAGATGTTTTTGGTTGTTACCGTGGCAACAGGTCACATTTTCATTACAGATAACCCTTTGCAAACAACCACAATAATGTAACAGAGTTATTAGAGTATGTTTTGATTGAATATCATTGAAAAACACATGCTTTATAACAGATAGGGTTCAAAAGCCTTATTTAGTAAAAATGCTTAGATTTAAAAATGGCTGTTGTTCCTGGCAACACTGTACTTAGGAATATCATTTGCCCAAGCTACTTTTTATAGATCTGCATGGGCAATACATCGAACTACTTACACCAGCAAGGACATATTTCTGGCACCTCTGAAAAGGAGATTTTTAAGGCAATACTTTTGGTCAAAAATCACCTTGATTTTCAAAACTGAAAATAGGCAACCTTTAAATACTTAGCATTTACCTTTAAGAATATGATATTCACCCTTAAATGATGCAGTCAGTAGGGAAAGAGAAGTCCATTGATATGATTGTATTCTAAGGTTCCAGTATTATTCTGTTTTGGTATGGGCAGTTCTTGACATACAATAATTTTGAGTATATTTCAGGGCAAATTTGGTCCAAAATGGCAAAATTGGTTTTGGTTGTTACCATGGCAACAGGTCGAATTGTTATTACAGATTACCCTTTGCAATCAACCACAAGAATGTAACTGAGTTATTAGAATATGTTTTAATTGAATAACATTGAAAAAACACATGCTTTTATAACAAATAGGGTTAAAAGGCATATTTAGTCAAAATGCTCAGATTTCAAAAAGGCTGTTGTTCCTGGCAACACTGTACTTAGGAATATCATTTGCCCAAGCTACTGTTTACAGATTTGGAAGGGCAATACATTTAACTACTCACACCAGCAAAGACAAATTTTTGGCACCCCTGGCAGAATTATTTTAGGTAATACATTTGGTCAAAAATCGCCTTTATTTCAAAACTGAAAATAGGCAACCTTTAAATGCTTGGCATTTACCTTTGGGAGTAAGATATTTACCTTTAAATGATGCAGTCAGTAGGGGAAGAGTTGTTCTTTGAGATGATTGTATTGGAAGGTTCCAGTATTATTCCGTTTTGGTACGGTGAGTTCTTGACATAAGACAATTTTGAGTAAATTTCAGGGCAAATATGGTCCAAAATGGCCCAAATTTGTTTTTGGTGGGTTACCATGGCAACAAGTCGATTATTTTTATTTTTTGAAAGTCACCCTAGTTGTTGGTGCCCAAGGGCCTACCAATACACAAGCTATGAGAAAAATCTATTTTTTGAAGGATAGAATCAATTCCAAAAAATTACACAAACTGACTCTTAAATATTTACTCAACATTTTACACAACGTTGTTCAAGTATGCAACCGCTCAACTGTTAAGTACAATTTGCCCAACACCTTGGATAACATGTTGGATAACACGTTGGATAACATGTTTTCACCAACGGTTGAACAATTCTAGTTACTCAAAAGTTAGGCAATTATATTCACTCAACAGTTGTTCAAGTATGCAACAGCTCACGAAATTGGTTTTTTTGGACAACAGTTGCCTAAAATTCACATGTGCGTAACTTGCATCAACTGTTGCGTGATTGTCCTCAATGCTCATGCAACAGTTGCCAAAGTGGAATATTTTTACGCAACATATTTTAGCAACAGAAACAGTTTCCACCAACATTTTAAGGACATTGTTTTCGACGAATTGCTCAACGCTGGGGATTTTTTACTTTTATACAACCCCCAACATTCTGCATATATTGAATGAATTTTAATCAACACGTCAACCAACGGATGATAAAGTACTTTTAGCAACGTATTTTAAGCAACCTTTTTTGCAGTGTAGTTTTGCCTATTTTAATAAAAGGACAAATTTTAGGGAGCTGTCCACGGAATGGTCAATTCTTTGAAATATTCCGTCTATATGTAGGCCTATGTGAGATGCAAAAAGAGATTCATTCAAATTCAAACGATATACCCGGTGGCAATCAACTAATGACGCACTTTTTCAGGGATCGCATTCTTCCACTCATCTTTAATGAATAATCACTGCAATTGTCCCTTGCTATCACTTATTTTGTTTCAATGTATTACACATTTTGGCAACTGTCCTGGAACTTGTTTGAAATTATATGTTTTATCGATGTCGAATTGAGGTGCAAATTAAGATTATACCTGAGACATTCAAACATGGAGACCCTTGCACCTCCCCACAGGTCCCCCCCCCCCCCCCCCCCCAACCAACTTTCATGGAATGTTGACCATTTTTGGCCATCATTTTGACGACCATTTGGTTTTAAAGTATGTTAACAAGAGCAAATTACTAGATATGAGTCTCTAGTGGTCTCACACATACATCCCATTGTTGAAACTATACTCTGATTATATATGTTGGTTTATATATGACAATTTATGGAATGTTACCATTTTTGACGGCCATTATGGCGGCTATCTTATATTTAGGTATGTTAACAAAGCAAACGTACTACACCTAGCACATAAAGTCCCTGACCAGGTGCTTTGAGGTTAGCTAATTCAAAATGATCGGTACCAACAATCTGGGATATATATACATTAAATGAGCAAATTTCTTCTCCGCAGTTTGATACCTCATTCAACAAAATCGAATTAATACTTTTAAAGTTATGGCGATTTCAATGACCGCGCATGCAACATAGAAGTTGCACTAGGTATAGGAAATCATTGATTTGTGTGTGATTACGTACTGAAAAAACTCACAGCTAATCAGCTAAGACTTGTATTCTTCACAGCCAGATACACCCTTTGTCCCGCACATTGCGGTTATCACTCCAGACCCATTCATCTGTCTCGTTCAGATAGCACACAGTTATGACAGTAATCACACACAAATCAATGATTCCTATACCTAGTGCAACTTTTCTGTTGCTATCCGCGGTCATTGAAACCGCTATAACTTTAAAAGTAACTATACTTTCACCATACATTTTGATTCCTATGTGTCATTTTATAAAATGTAACCAGTTTTGGCGGCCATTTAGGACGTCATCAATGGTCATCTTGAATAACCCCTTTGCATACCAACATTATTTTTGGTAACATCCTGAATATGCTTTAGGACCATGAAAGGAAGTCTAAAAGGTTGGTTTGGGGGAGTCCTTTTGGGGTGCAAGGGAACCCCCCCCCCCCCCCTCGCCTGTATATACCCGATACCCGACTAGTAAGCCTTTCTTACTATAACAAGAACCCATTTTCAAGCTATCACCGAATTCATTAATGAAACAGCAACAGAAACATATCAACATTTCATTTTCAGTTTAGAAATAAATTGATTTTTACCCGAATTTACATGTATTCCTCATAACATGAACACGAAATCAGACAAAAAGTGAGTGTTTCAGTGTTGATTCAAATTTGAGCCCTTCCTGGATTCAAATGTCACACAGGGGTCACTAGGGGTCAAAGGTGATTTTCAATTAAAACGCACTTGCAATTTAGTGAAATGATATACAACCTTCAGAATCGTTCACATTCCTTATGACCATACCCATATACAATTCAATTCAATTCAATTCAATTTATTCTAAAATAACATCGTGGCCAAAGGCCAAATTGCGCATTTTTTACAATATAAAAACATATAATATTATCATCAAAAATACATATAAATACATGATAAAACAGCGATAACATATAAAATACATAATTATGATTGCAAATCCCCACTCAAAAATTATTTAAGAATCCAAACACACACATTTACAAGTAAATGAAACAAACATCCTCACACCACAAGTGTACACTCACCCCTCCGCACATAAACCCCCTTTACCACACAATTCGACAACACATGTATCCACTAAGTATGCACTCATACACAAACTCACAAGCCCACCTACCAACTAACATTGCACATGAAAAGTACTATTAGCACCCCATCCCCCCCCCCCCCCCCCCACCCCCATAATGACATAAAATTGCACATTATCAACTAATCACAACATGTGAATGTTGACAGTACATCAATTCTCAATACATGTATACTGGGCAGTAAAAATGAATTGTACAAAAGATTGACAAAAAAAGGCACACATCCAACACTCCGGTTTTGAAAATGAAAACAAATATTTGGAGTAGCTAGCGGACAAAATTTTAATTTTAATTTCTCTCACATAAAATGATTTCAGAGGAAATGACTGATGGCCGTCAACATTTTCTAGCCAGTTATTACGGATTGCCATCCCATGTGTTTCGTTTATGGTCATTTCAGAGGAAATGACTGATGGCCGTCAAAATTATCTAGCCAGTTATTATTGATTGCCATCTCATGTGCTTCGTTTATCAATGCTTCTGTTTTGAACATTGCCAATTTTCATTAGTCTTTAAAATTGCTGAATCTAGACGAATCATCTATCAATTTCAGCGATCACTACCAGTCAGGGTCATGTCGAGCTTACACCTGACTACTAGTATATGAAAACGAAACAGTACCGATATACCGCCCATCCTCATCCTACGAGTTCCGTTTAGCACTTTCTGATAAGAAAGTATTCGACGATAAATAGTATATTTTTGCCTTAAACGACCTCTGTTTTAAGAAATCAGCAATGCTTGTGCGTATTACTAACGTATTTCGATTCGTTTCGACTAATTTCGATTCATTTCGACACCTCTTGACTCATTTCGACCCAATTCGATCCATTTCGACCCATTTCGATCCATTTCACTAACTACTAATACCCTTATAATTTAATATTTTTACGTAGGAGCTATTATGTTCGGAGTATAGAGTATATTTATTACCTGGTCAGGTAATCATTTTGAGGACTGTAATTGTACATGATTTGATAATGAGATAATACATATATACAGTGTTTGGCCAAATGTTGTTTACGGTTAATACATTCGCAATCCGGGTTGTATGAGTGAAAGTCAGACACCATGCCAACTATACGCTTGTCAGGCAAAAAACGTAATATTTTTTTCGCCATTTGATAGCTCGCCGGATCGTAGCACGAGCTTGCTGCGTAGGTATTTGTAGTGCGTAGGGATCGATTGTTAATTTACATTTATAAACCAAATCATGTTTAAATACCCTTATAATTGGACCACACAGTGTGAAATAGACACATCCTTAGAAGATTTTTGACCGACGAAATGTTAAACTGTCTTTAAACTTACTTAGAAATGCTGTAAGTTTTCACATTTCAAAAATTATTCTTCAGACAAAGTGTGTTTTATTATTGATTTATACCGGGTGGTTAAAAAAAAAAAGTTGACCCAAGTTCAAAGTATTTTTTCAACCACATTAATAGTTTCAGATAATTTGTGTTTTCTCAGCAGTAACTTTTGAAATTATCCTGATAAAATGGCACGTTTAACTTTTTTGGTTCTTCAGATATGATTCATTACAGAAAGCGTGTACAAAACTGACTTGTCCACGGGAGAGTCATTTAGTGTTTGTCTGCAACAAAACAGCATGTTCTAGATTCAGAATTGAAAAGCCCGCCCTGACAAACTATCCCAATCTCTATGCTTATGTGACATTCACATTCAACAAAGAAACGTAGATAAGTAGGTAGGTTATGTCAAGCACCAGACAGATGTTTCAGATATCTCCTTTTTCCTTTTCTCCTTTTTTTCACAATTTGTGACCAATCGTGCGTATGTCGACTCTGTGCATTCTACAGGCTGTCCCAAAATGATTAGTACCCATCGAGATTAGATACGTTGTTTTCTATCATATTTGCTATACTGTACCCTCTCATTAGAATTTTAGATCATGAATATCGGACTTATGAAGTTACACTCCATTGTGTAAGACATGGTGATTTCACCTTTTTTGCAAAGTGCAAAAAATGTGTTTTTAAACAGCTTGTTTGAAAGAAACTATATACATTTTCTTAATCTCTTGTCTGCTAATACTAATACTGCTGTTGTATCATATTGTTCAAACCATTAATACTTCTTCATTTTGATTCAATTTGAAGAGTAAAAATTGATCGTCACGCATGAGCGAGCTTTGTTTCTATAATGAGCTAGTTTTGAGGCTAAACTTGAGGGACATTTAAACAGGTAAATACGTAGTCATGGGTAATTAGCAGTGGCTTAGATTTCTTTCTCATATTGGGGATGCAATTTCCTACAAACTTGGTAAAAATGATATAGTCCCTTTGTGTTTAACCTCACGAAATCCATTCTCCAATGTGAAAATAAAATCTAAGCCACTGGTGATACACCAAATACCACTTCATTTAGAAGTCCCAAAACACTTGTTAAATAAAACAATGCATGGGGTCACTCAAGTGTGACAAACGTCTTTTACCCTTTAAATTGATTAAGGAGAAGACTTATCAATAATGTGAACACCCATAACTAATGACAGTTACAACAGAAAGCCACACAAGATTATATTGAGTAGACAAGAGATTATGAGAATACACAAGTTTCCTTCAAACAAGCTGTAATAGCACACACATTTTTTAGCACTTTGCCAAAAAGGTGAAATCACCATGTTTTACATAATGGAGTGTATCTTGAGTTTGATAAATCCGATATTCATGATCTAAAATTCTAATAAAATAGTACAGTATAATAAAGATGGTGTAAAACAACGGACCTAATCCAATCGATATTGATGATGACAGCCTATATCTCTACTAAATGACTCTCCTGTGGACAAAGCATTCTTGTACATGCTTTATGTAATGAACCATGTCTGAAGAACCAACCAAGCTAAATGTACCATTTTTTCCGGAAAATTTCAAAACTTACTGCTGATTAAGAGTAAGTAAACACAAATTCTCTGAAACTATAAATGTGGTTGAAAAGTTACCTTGAGCTTCGGTCAACTTTTTTTTGAACCACCCGGCATAATGTCATGTTGTCGTCATTATTATTGTACCGTGCTATTCTGCCTGCAGTGAAACAATAGACGGTGTCCCATTTCTAACGAATATCATAGGTGACATCATCTATTATGTTTATATATAGTCTATATTTACCCAAGTTACATCAGATCCAAATAGACGCTCGAATACATCAGCTCTATCGCAAGATTGACACAAATCAAGCCTTTGTAGGTTGGTAGTCATGCCTTTATTAAAATTGAAACGAAGAATTACACGAATGTTGGTTTTAACACAAGGAATTTAATATGAGTATTCTTAACTGGGATTGCACTTTCACATGCGGCGTAATGTCAGGAAAAAGTATCATTATGTTCCTATCCCTTAACACTTAACACTAGCACTTTTGGACCGGTGATTTTGACATTACGCCGGTAATAAATCATCTAAGATTTTGTCGACCGCTGACTATGTGGTCCATTTTCAGGGTTATGAAGGTTGGTTTATGCCCTTGGGGCATATTGATGTCCTTTGCAGTCTTTTAATTGGACCACATAGTGTGAAATAGACACATCCTTAGAAGATTTTTTACCGGCGAAATGTTAAATTACTCCAAAAGTGTTAAGGGAGTGAGAACATAACTCTTACTGGGAGGTTTCTGCCAGAATTAATAACGATGTACTTGAAGTTATATTAACTTAAACCGGTCAAATGAATGTATACAAACTATTTACTGGCTAGATAACCAGGTTTAAGCAATTTGCGCATTGAGAGTCTCCAGAACCGAGAATGATGCGAACCATGGTTAATCAGGATGCGGACAAGATGGACATTTTTTGAAGCTATGTGTGTTTCAGACCAAGGTCGCTCAACACAGAAAGCCGAAGGTCATGTTTTTGGAAAGCTCTCAAATAGGGGAATTCAAAAATGCCGATTAAATCAGGATTAAGTGCATACCCCCAAAAAATATATTTGTAAACTCTAAAAAATATTAAATTTAAACATTTGTGCTCATTTACTTCCCGATATATATATAGTATATTTCAACAAGCTACCCTTGACAACCATTATGTTATGATGGGTAATTGCATGAGGAACTATATGCACACACTCTCAGAACAAAGGTTAAAATCTTTTAACCAAGTTGGTTAAAATTTTAACCAACGGGAGGTTACCAGGTGAACCACACAATTGGTTGGTTAAAACTGTAACCAACAGCTGTTGATTAAACTTTAACCTGTGGTTGGTTACAATTTTTAATCATTTGTTGGTTAATATGTTTTGACCAACAGTGGTTGGTTAAACTTTAACCTGTGGTTGGTTACAACTTTTAATCATTTGTTGGTTAATATGTTTTAACCAACAGTAGTTGGTTAAAAAATGTTGGTTAAACTTCTTCTTTTTTGTTTTGCTAAACTTTAACCCAGACAACATTACAATATTGATGTTTCATTGGCCCGATATTGGCTTTTAATACTGGCGCCAACCCGTGGCCAGGACCAACAAGGGACAAGACAAGGCACATGATCCTAGCCAAGAGGCCGGGAAGCGATAACTTGAAACAGCGGCCGCAATTTTTAGACCACGTCAGAATTTATATATGAAATCAATCGTGTTTTTCCCGCCCCTGGTATTTACATTGGCGCTCTTCAATTGGCATCATGTAAATACCAGGGGCGGGAAATAACACGATTGATTTCATATACAAATTCTGACGTGGTCTAAATAATATGCGCAAAATATTTTCCTCGCCAATGAAATTCTTTGGCGGGAATCTTGTTATGACCTATTGTTGGTTAAAATTATAATGCCTTAACCAACGTTGAATAAACTAAAAATGAATTATATTTTTACTCTTTAACCAACGCAGTATTAAAAGTAATTTTTAACCAACGCTTCATTTTTAACCAATGTAGTATACTTTTTATCCAACATTCTTTTAACCCATGGCTTTTTAATACCTGTTCTGAGAGTGCAGTAATATTATGATTTCGGTAGGTACAGGTATAAAAATATTATTGAGCTTTTTAACATTCTTAATCACAATATGTTACCTGTAGGTCCTATCTAAATTCCAATAGCATATTTGGAGTCCTTGTTAGATTATCGTTCAGATAATAAAGTGCTCAACAAAAGAAAGTCATACACTTTGTTTAGGTCCTTTAGAGTAACTTCCGACTATATTTTGACCAAACAAACTAGATAGACATTTGGATGAATCCTTCCGGCACAATTTGATACCAAATTTGCCACCTAACAACAAAGATAAACCATGACTAGCACCATTTAAACACAATTAGTCTCTTTTCAAAAGTCACATTTTCAAAACACTACGCGGGAAGAAAAGACCACATGTTGCCTGTTCATGATCAAATAGCCTGCTCGCTCAGGCACGGCCCAACGCAGTTGCACTGTGTGATCAATATCCATTTCATTCCCGGCCTTTCAAAGTGCCACGCACAGCATTTTCTCGCGGCTTGCGTGCGTTGAAAATGTGACTTTTGAAAAGTGACCAATTTTCTTTAAATTGTGCTAATCATGGTTTATCTTTGTTGTTAGGTAGCAACTGTGGCATCAAATTGTGCCGGGAAGATTCATCCAAATGTCTATCTAGTCTGTGTTGTCAAAAAATAATCGGAAGTTACTCTAAAGGACCTGAATAAAGTGTATGACTTTCTTTTGTTGAGCACTTTATATATTTTTAAGATGTAGAACAAGTAGTTAGTGCGATATGTTAATTCAAAACTTAGATTGTGTAAAATGTAAACAATTTGACATGCAACAGGAAGGGCAGAAGAGTTCAAAACACATGGCCATACATAAAACGCCACTTTCGTTACAGACGTGTTAAATCTGTAAGAATCGATTTCCAAAAAATGTTGTCCATCGCGCTCATGGGTTTGAGTTTAGGTGTAATAAAACACTGTCGGCCGAGTGCACAAATGGCGAGGTTAATATCCATATAAATAACATCGTCCCACCTAAACAATATTTGTCGCATGCGGCAAATGTTTTCCAAATTTTAGAGAGACAAACAATGACGTTACTGGTTTTCCGAAGAAAAAAAAAATGTGTCGCCAGTTACTACGCTCTTCCCTGGGTCAAATGTTAACACAGTTAATTTAAATAATGACATCAAGTCGAACTGGTCTGAGAGACAGATACAATGACGAAATTTTGAGTCCGAAAATTTCAAAGTTTTTTAACAATTGTCTGGAAAATAAGGACCATCATTACATTAGGCAAAACAAAAAAGAAAGAGTTGACTTGCCCTTTCAGGTCAAGAATGGGGTCGGACGGTCGGATTTTTAAAAAAATAAATTAAATTTAAAACAAGCAGATACTACACAAAAACACGATTTTAAAGAATCCTTAAACATGCATATTCCAGTAGTAGTAAGACCCGCGCTGTGAATAAAATTATATATATATCTATACACAGACCGTCGCCCAACTGACGCTGGTTTTCGGCGAGCACGCGTAAATTCAGTAGAAAAGCAACCGGGTTTATAAAACGTTTACGCAAGTGAAATAAACATACAATGCGACAGTTGATGTAAAATATGTGAGTAAATGACGATTTTATGTGTTTATACCGTATTTAAACGTAAACAGAACATGTTTAGCTATTTCTTAATCAAAATATGACTTTGAAAAGAAGAAGAAAAAAAAGAAAAAAATAACGACCCTAGATTCCCGAAAATTCGGGTCGGAAAGGGCAAGTCAACTTTTCTTTTTTGGCCTTATACACATTTTTAATCCGAGAGGCACATACAAATGTAGCACCTAAAAGGTACAGTTTTCATGTAATTAATAGTTTAATGGTTTATTAATAACATTGTTATCGTCCAATCTCTGTGGCGTGCTACTCTGATCCTGTCGTCTATAAACGGAAAACACGGGTCCGATTCCCGGGATTCCCATTCATGTAGTCATTTGTATGAACTACAATATGATTGCCCATGTATAAACATACTTTAGTATTTATTAATTATTATTCAATTGATTTATTAAACGTGTATGTCTTGTTATCTTGTATTCATCTTTTAATGTTTTTATTAATTTATAGTTAATTATTCATTCATTCACCTATATAAATAGGCATATGGATTTATTTATTTATTGATGTATTCGTTTATCTATTTGATTTCATGTTATCTATTTAACTAATTATTGATTGATTGATTGATTGATTGATTGATTGATTGATTGATTGATTGATTGATTGATTGATTGGTTGGTTGATTGATTGATTGATTGATTGATTGATTGATTGATTGATTGATTGGTTGATTGATTGATTGATTGATTGATTGATTGATTGATTGATTGATTGATTGATTGATTGATTGATTGATTATAAAATTATCTATATAGTTGAAAAGTTACCTTGAGCTTCGGTCAACTTTTTTTTGAACCACCCGGCATAATGTCATGTTGTCGTCATTATTATTGTACCGTGCTATTCTGCCTGCAGTGAAACAATAGACGAATATCATAGGTGACATCATCTATTATGTTTATATATAGTCTATATTTACAGATATCAGATCCAAATAGACGCTCGAATACATCAGCTCTATCGCAAGATTGACACAAATCAAGCCTTTGTAGGTTGGTAGTCAATTTGTATGCATGATTGTGGATAGATCTAAAATGTTTATACTAAATTGGTCTTAAATATATCATTGGGTAAATTATACACATATTTATCGTGAATTAAATGATAGAAATCTCCCATTGATCATCACATCTATATACAGCAATGGAAATACCCAACTGACTTTCCACCCGGGGTAGACAGTCTCGGGGTAGACAGTTCCCTACCTGTAGACAGTTTTGTTAACATATGTACAGTATTTACCTGGTTTTTTTACACATTTGCAATATAGACATGCATTTATTTATCAAAATGAGTAGTGCTTTGAGATAAATATACCTAGCAACAAAAGTCCCGGACCAGTTGCTTTGAGGTTGGCTAATTCAAAATAGATAATCGGTACCAATAATCTGAGATATACATTAAATGAGCAAATTTCTTCTCCGCAGTTTGATACCTCATTCAACAAAATCGAATGGATACTTTTAAAATTAAGGAGATTTCAATGACCGCGCATAATAACAGCAAAGTTGCACTAGGTATAGGACATCATTGATTTGTGTGTGATTACTGTCATAACGCTGTGCTATCTGAACGAGCCACCTAGGTATCTGGATGAATGGGTCTGGAGTGATAACCGCAATTTGAGGGACAAAGAGTGTGACTAGCTGTGAAGAATGAAAGTCTTTGCTATCTTTATATACACACACAATTTTTTTTCAGTGCGTAATCACACACAAATCAATGATTTCCTATACCTAGTGCAACTTTGCTGTTGTTATGCGCGGTCATTGAAATCGACATAACTTAATAAGTATACATTCGATTTGGTTGAATGAGGTATCAAACTGCGGAAAAGAAATTTGCTCATTTAATGTATATCTCAGATATTAGGTACTGATTACCTATTTTGAATTAGCCAACGTCAAAGCACATGGTCCGGGACTTTTGTTGCTAGGTGTAGATATGTTCACTACAAAAAAGATAAGTAAACACGCTAGCGTAGAAGTATCAATAGTGGGACTTCTGCTTTGGCAATCGACATTGATCTTTTACGTGGTATCTTTGATTGTCAGTTCAATACACGTTGTATCAATGGTTCTAGCCTCTTTTGTCTAGTACAACGGCGAGTAGTATCATCGTCCCTTTAACAATGGCAAGAATTAATTCCTTTCGTATTAGCTTCATGATCTACTACAGGCGATTAAATGAAGTGCTTAGATGGTAATATTCCAATGGTAATAAAAATTAAAGTCGATTGCAAGCCATTTCCAGTCAAAAAAGAAAATATGTGTTTTTGTGTGTAATTTATATCTTTGAATAATACTCTCTATCCATCAGTAATCAGTGTCACCTAATTTAATGTTTATTTAAGAAATAATCAGAATATTAAGCTGCTCAAATATAAATAACATAAAACACTAAGGAGTACATTTTAATTACAACTTGTATTCGCCAGCTACTATCATGCGATGCTTGAATTAATACACAAACTAGCTTCACGTGGTATATGGCAGTTATAGATAATTTTTTGATGACAAGTAAGCATGATATATTAAGTAACTGTGATATAACCTACCTATGTTTTGTTCGAATTTGATTTTCTTAACAATATTTTCAAATGTTTTTCAAAATATCAACGTTTGGTTGAATTTTTCAAATGATGTTTGAATTGTTTTGAAAAATACTAACATTGTGGACAATTAACCGACATTTTGAGAATAACCCTGATCGACGGGACCAACCTAGAAGGGATTTTTCGTCGCCTAAGGTAATACCTTCCATCAGTTGTTCTAGTACTGTGAGAATTAAGTCATCCTCATAACGTTCATACACATGAAGATATTTCTGATTCGTCAAACAATCTTCTATATCTCCAATCGCCTCATCCAAATCTTGCTCTGGCAGTCCACTTTCTTTCAGACTTTTACGAAGCTTTTCTGGATCGCTGAGAAAATTATACACAATACAAAAATGACTTTAAAATTGTGAACAAAACTTGTACAATTTGTACAAAACGGAAACTATAACAACTACATATCTGAAATCAGAAAAAATATCATACAGAAGTATAATATACAGGGTGAAAAAAATGTGCACGGTTTAAAACGGACCTTTGACCTTGATGTGTGTATTGAACATGTTGAACCATATAACTGTTGTTGTTTGTTATAACGCATATTTAATTCTGGTCATTTTCCGAATAATAAAATAAATCGACTGAAAAATAAGCAACATTTTTACAGGTTTTGTAGACTGACGCCTTTTTCACGATTCCAAAGGGATTTACACAGATAATAGGACTGTTACTATTACTTTGACTATTGCATTTGATCAAGAAACAAGTGTCTTTAGAACTTTGCACGTGTTCTATATTTCAATATCCTAGGGTACATTCTCATAACTATTAACCATGGTCCTACTAGGGGGGCAGGGGGCAGTAGGTGACCAACACCCTCTAAGGATTTCCACTGGTTGGTACCGAAAAGTCTGAGGTGAGGTGGGGGTGGGGGTGCCACCTCATATGGCCCTTTCACAGGTAGGCCTATTATCTATATAGTTAGTTAATAGATAGTTAATAGCTATTTCCTTTCTATTGTCGCTTATCACTCATGCATATGCATGATGTGTTGTCTATTGATTTATCGTGCATGTTTTGTTAGTTTGCCTAGCAACATGGATCTGTATTCTTTAGTGAACTTGTATAGTTTTGTTTAGTGTTAACTTGGGTGTCTAGCAGTCAACATCTATTACTGACATTGTGCTATATTTACTACAGTGGTGGACTTGTCTAGTTCATTAGCTTATTTATAGTTCTTAACACTTTTGTTTTTTATATTTTGTCCCTGGTGAAGGGTGGTATATCCACTTGAAACGTCGGTCTTTATTGTTACCATATATCTTTGTTGTTTTATTGCACAGCAATTTTCATTGCTTGTCCCAGTGCATTTCCGTGTGTTTTTGTATTTTGTTATTTATCTGTTTTATCGCATTATTCTCCCTTGTTATTACCTGTTTCCCCACACCCTGTTGGTATATCTTGCTTTTACTCTTAGCATATATAGTTAGTGTATAGGAAATTCTCAGTGGAGAATTTCATTCTCAGTTTCTGAATTATTTTATATTCCTACAACTATTTTATATAGCACTTTTCCTGAGTTATAAAATTTCGGAGGTACATGCGCCTTCGTTTCACCAGTATGTTATTCATAGGCTTGAACATCTGAGGTATCTTCACGTGTTTTCATTTCTTTACGGAATAAACACACCTTTCCCTCTCCAGAATAAATTCTCTTAGGGTGCAAGCAGCCACCTGGTAATGTTCATAGTTTTGAATAATTGTTCTCTACTTATTATTTCTTATTAAGAGCGACGCATACTACCGATGTTTGTGTGTAGGGAATTACAGAAGTATGCCATTATTTCAAAGCGAGTCCGCCTTTGATTTTTGCTGGGTCTTCAGACCTAGGTATAAGTTTGCCTTATATTTACACACGGTATTCTTGATCAAAATTTTGACAGCTATTACTTGCTCACGAATGCAATGGCCTCAACATATGGGTACAAACAGGCTACGTATGAACTTTGCGCTGTTTGCGGTTAAATGAGGGATGAATGGATCAGTCAGTCTCCGGGTCAACGCACTGTGGTCAACGCTAGGCTGGCTCGCTGCTTTATTTTCTTGTCCACGCTGGCGACCGATTTCACTGTGACCTGACACGTCTCGCGAAAAGGCTCTTTTTAAAATTGTGATTTGGGATGATAAATCACGCTTAATTATTTTTAAAAAAAACCAGTTTTTGAGTAGAGGGTTGAACATACATTGGAAGCACAACAAATTATTCAGAAATGCGAAATTTTGTGTCCAAATTCTGCTCCTCAAAAAGATAAAATACGCCTTTGAACAAAATTCTCTATCTCAAGTTCTAGAAATCGCACATGTTCGGGAATCAGTTCATTTTCAAGCTTAAGTGAAAGATATGTCCACCAAAGGTATGTGATGACTGCGATTTGCACTCTGCTCACAACCCGATCGCCATGTTATAAGCCCTTTCACTATTCCGAAAAATTGCAACTGCGCATGAACTGCGCAGAGAATTGAAATAAATTGCTGCCCCTATATAAATAAATAAATTACTATTTTAGGTGCGCTGTGAAAAGCAGAATGCTGAGGCTTGAGACACTAAAATACGGTAAAATACCCCCCCCCCCCGCGCCCCCCCCCCCAAAAACCCTTTTTATTAGACTTCGGCTTACACACTGTGACATTA
>CM069454.1:42283166-42339347 GCA_035610835.1 Ophiura sarsii | reverse complement strand
GTCATAATCTGAAATGAAGAAATTGAGGATCCAATTCCAATAAGTTGAATGAAAAAAGTGTACTTTAGGTATACTAGTAGATGATCTGCCAATATCGCTTGATACTGGTGGTATTGTTCCAGTATAGGCCGAGAATGAAAATTCAGTATGATCCAGTCGATCCAGTCGACCGATACTGAAACACTTTATGTATTCCAGTATTGCCCGATATGTTCTAGTATCACCCGGGAGTATCACATGATACCGGAACCAATTACATGTTCCAGTATAACTAAATTCTGGACCTTTTGTTCGAGTATTTCTCAATACTGGACCTTTTGTTCGAGTATTTCTCAATACTGGAACATGGAATCTTTCCAGTATCGGTCAGTGCGCACTGAACAGACTTCCATCTCCATCATTAACCGATCAGCTTCCGACACAGGTTTATCGATAGGCCTACATCAATTAATTGGTATTAAGGTTAAAATGGTTTTATTCGTATTTCGTCTTATGCTGTAACAAGTTGGGTACAATGTAATAACACTGTGACCCGTATACATATGAAAAAAATCTAACCGTACATAATATTCTTTTTATAATGTACATTGGAGAGCTAAACAAAACAATTGCCGATTTCTGTAACGTTAATCTAGAGGCTAGTATTATATACAGTAGAAATACATCTATTTTTCTAAGGCCGTTTTCGCATGAAAATCAGTCACCCACACCACTATAAAGTAGGCTACTCACCTGTGCCTTTGGCCTATTTGTTGTTATTCCAGACTGGTTATCACCTGAGGCATTAGGGTTCTGTGACATTGAAATAGTGGTCAAGAGGTAATTATAATAAGAATCTGGTTCGACGAGGTGTGTTGATTTGACGTCATTTATTGGGATGGATTCCTAGCATATAAAATATTTTTCAGTATTAAATTGCATATTTGTGGCAATTTTATGATACATGTCTGACAGTGTTAGCGATTATCAAAGTGGCGTCAATTATATTCTGAAAGTGCTAAATTTTCCTGATGTTCCT
Source organism: Ophiura sarsii (assembly GCA_035610835.1). Lineage (NCBI taxonomy): Eukaryota > Metazoa > Echinodermata > Ophiuroidea > Amphilepidida > Ophiuridae > Ophiura > Ophiura sarsii. The sequence continues at coordinate 42,338,329 of CM069454.1, read as the reverse complement.
ATTAACAAGAGATGGCACTGTCTGGCTTTCTCTGTTTATCAATCGATACTGGGGGTAATTATTCTCAGATAACGGAATTGGACAAAGCATAGGGAATGTGATAGATAGTCGGTCGGCTATTGCTTGAGAGGATTTATTCCTTAAATACTACAGGATTCAAAAATGTCAAATTTTATTTGACATTATTATTAAAACAATTATTGAACATCTAATAATATAGATGAATTGAACATATTAATTGATATCATACCACTACATTTAAATATAATTTTAATCTATAAGTTCAAAACACAGGTGGGACCAAGAGTCCCATGAATGGAAGTATGCTGGTTCCCTGCACCCTGGATCCCGGCCCAACTTATCCATAGGTGCAGGTACGGGCAAATCAATTGCCGTCCGTAGCAGTAAGTTCAACACATTGTATTGTCGCTCTGTTATGGCATAAGGTAAATAACGATCATAACACTGTAGCTGAGATACCGCATCGAACGCTGAATGCATTGTCGCGCTGCCATAGCTACGGCGCGACGGGGAACGCGGTTATGACATGCGTGCATGTGCGTGTGAAGTTCGGCGCTGTGGTTAGCGCAGATACACGTGTAGTTTGTGCCAATCAGCACCAACTACTGCACGATTTAGGGAGTTTTTTAAGTGTAAGGTTTTCAAACCTTACATATTTCCTAACATTTTACGCCCCCTATCGACAGAGCTTTAAATCAAAAACCTAACATCTGAAAAAATGTTAAGTTGTAAGGATTTCAAAAACCTAACATAAAAAAATGTAAGTTGTAAGGATTTCAAAAACCTAACATAAAAAAATGTAAGTTGTAAGGATTTCAAAAACCTAACATAAAAAAAAAGGATTTCCAAATAAAAAACCTAACATCGAAAAAATGTAAGTTGTAAGGATTTCAAAAACCTAACATAAAAAATGTAAGTTGTAAGGATTTGAAAAACCTAACGTAAAAAAATGTAAGTTGTAAGGATTTCAAAAACCTTACATAAAAAAATGTAAGTTGTAAGGATTTCAAAAACCTAACATCGAAAAAAATGTAAGTTGTAAGGATTTCAAAAACCTAACATAAAAAATGTAAGTTGTAAGGATTTCAAAAACCTAACATAAAAAAAGGATTTCCAAATCAAAAACCTAACATCGAAAAAATGTAAGTTGTAAGGATTTCAAAAACCTAACATAAAAAATGTAAGTTGTAAGGATTTCAAAAACCTAACATCAAAAAATGTAAGTTGTAAGGATTTCAAAAACCTAACATAAAAAAAAGGATTTCCAAATAAAAAACCTAACATCGAAAAAATGTAAGTTGTAAGGATTTCAAAAACCTAACATAAAAAATGTAAGTTGTAAGGATTTGAAAAACCTAACGTAAAAAAATGTAAGTTGTAAGGATTTCAAAAACCTTACATAAAAAAATGTAAGTTGTAAGGATTTCAAAAACCTAACATCGAAAAAAATGTAAGTTGTAAGGATTTCAAAAACCTAACATAAAAAATGTAAGTTGTAAGGATTTCAAAAACCTAACATAAAAAAAGGATTTCCAAATCAAAAACCTAACATCGAAAAAATGTAAAATGTAAGGATTTCAAAAACCTAACATAAAAAAATGTAAGTTGTAAGGATTTCAAAAACCTAACATAAAAAAGGATTTCCAAATAAAAAACCTAACATCGAAAAAATGTAAGTTGTAAGGATTTCAAAAACCTAACATAAAAAATGTAAGTTGTAAGGATTTGAAAAACCTAACGTTAAAAAAATGTAAGTTGTAAGGATTTCAAAAACCTTACATAAAAAAATGTAAGTTGTAAGGATTTCAAAAACCTAACATCGAAAAAAATGTAAGTTGTAAGGATTTCAAAAACCTAACATAAAAAATGTAAGTTGTAAGGATTTCAAAAACCTAACATAAAAAAAGGATTTCCAAATCAAAAACCTAACATCGAAAAAATGTAAGTTGTAAGGATTTCAAAAACCTAACATAAAAAAATGTAAGTTGTAAGGATTTCAAAAACCTAACATCGAAAAAAATGTAAGTTGTAAGGATTTCAAAACCTAACATTGAAAAAAAGATGTAAGTTGTAAGGATTTCAAAAACCTAACATAAAAAAAATAACTTGTAAGGATTTCAAAAACCTAATATCAAAAAATGTAAGTTGTAAGGATTTCAAAAACCTTACATCCAAAAAAAATGTAAGTTGTAAGGATTTCAAAAACCTAACATAAAAAAAGCATTTCCAAATCAAAAACCTAACATAAAAAAAAGGATTTCCAAATAAAAAACCTAACATCGAAAAAATATAAGTTGTAAGGATTTCAAAAACCTAACAAAAAAAATGTAAGTTGTAAGGATTTCAAAAACCTAACATAAAAAATGTAAGTTGTAAGGATTTGAAAAACCTAACGTTAAAAAAATGTAAGTTGTAAGGATTTCAAAAACCTTACATAAAAAAATGTAAGTTGTAAGGATTTCAAAAACCTAACATCGAAAAAAATGTAAGTTGTAAGGATTTCAAAAACCTAACATAAAAAATGTAAGTTGTAAGGATTTCAAAAACCTAACATAAAAAAAGGATTTCCAAATCAAAAACCTAACATCGAAAAAATGTAAGTTGTAAGGATTTCAAAAACCTAACATAAAAAAATGTAAGTTGTAAGGATTTCAAAAACCTAACATCGAAAAAAATGTAAGTTGTAAGGATTTCAAAAACCTAACATTGAAAAAAAGATGTAAGTTGTAAGGATTTCAAAAACCTAACATAAAAAAAATAACTTGTAAGGATTTCAAAAACCTAATATCAAAAAATGTAAGTTGTAAGGATTTCAAAAACCTTACATCAAAAAAAAATGTAAGTTGTAAGGATTTCAAAAACCTAACATAAAAAAAGCATTTCCAAATCAAAAACCTAACATAAAAAAAAGGATTTCCAAATAAAAAACCTAACATCGAAAAAATATAAGTTGTAAGGATTTCAAAAACCTAACATAAAAAATGTAAGTTGTAAGGATTTCAAAAACCTAACATAAAAAAAAGGATTTCCAAATCAAAAACCTAACATCGAAAAAATGTAAAGTTGTTATGATTTCAAAAACCTAACATAAAAAAATGTAAGTTGTAAGGATTTCAAAAACCTAACATCGAAAAAATGTAAGTTGTAAGGATTTCAAAAACCTAACATCGAAAAAAATGTAAGTTGTAAGGATTTCAAAAACCTAACATAAAAAAATGTAAGTTGTACATGTAAGGATTTCAAAAACCTAACATCGAAAAAAATGTAAGTTGTAAGGATTTCAAAAACCTAACATAAAAAAGGATTTCCAAATCAAAAACCTAACATCGAAAAAAATGTAAGTTGTAAGGATTTCAAAAAATCTAACATAAAAAAATGTAAGTTGTAATGATTCCAAAAACCTTACATCCAAAAAATGTAAGTTGTAAGGATTTCAAAAACCTAACATTGAAAAAAAGATGTAAGTTGTAAGGATTTCAAAAACCTAACATTGAAAAAAAGTTGTAAGTTGTAAGGATTTCAAAAAACCTAACATCAAAAAAAAAATGGAAGTTGTAAGGATTTCAAAAACCTTACATCAAAAAAAAATGTAAGTTGTAAGGATTTCAAAAACCTAACATAAAAAAAGGATTTCCAAATCAAAAACCTAACATCGAAAAAATGTAAGTTGTAAGGATTTTCAAAAAACCTAACATCCAAAAAACGTAAGTTGTAATGATTCCAAAATTCAAAAACCTAACATAAAAAAAGGATTTCCAAATCAAAAACCTAACATCGAAAAAAATGTAAGTTGTAAGGATTTTCAAAAAACCTAACATCCAAAAAACGTAAGTTGTAATGATTCCAAAAACCTTACATCCAAAAAATGTAAGTTGTAAGGATTTCAAAAACCTAACATTGAAAAAAAGGATTTCCAAATCAAAAACCTAACATCGAAAAAATGTAAGTTGTTATGATTTCAAAAACCTAACATAAAAAATGTAAGTTGTAAGGATTTCAAAAACCTAACATAAAAAAAGGATTTCCAAATCAAAAACCTAACATCGAAAAAAATGTAAGTTGTAAGGATTTCAAAAACCTAACATCAAAAAAATGTAAGTTGTAATGATTCCAAAAACCTTACATCCAAAAAATGTAAGTTGTAAGGATTTCAAAAACCTAACATTGAAAAAAAGATGTAAGTTGTAAGGATTTCAAAAACCTAACATTGAAAAAAAGTTGTAAGTTGTAAGGATTTCAAAAAACCTAACATAAAAAAAATGGAAGTTGTAAGGATTTCAAAAACCTTACATCAAAAAAAAAATGTAAGTTGTAAGGATTTCAAAAACCGAACATAAAAAAGGATTTCCAAATCAAAAACCTAACATCGAAAAAAATGTAAGTTGTAAGGATTTTCAAAAACCTAACATCAAAAAAATGTAAGTTGTAATGATTCCAAAAACCTTACATCCAAAAAATGTAAGTTGTAAGAATTTCAAAAACCTAACATTGAAAAAAAGATGTAAGTTGTAAGGATTTCAAAAACCTAACATTGAAAAAATAATGTAAGTTGTTAGGATTTCAAAAACCTAACATTGAAAAAAAGATGTAAGTTGTAAGGATTTCAAAAACCTAACATAAAAAAGGATTTCCAAATAAAAAACCTAACATCGAAAAAATGTAAGTTGTTAGGATTTCAAAAACCTTACACGTAAGTTGTAAGAATATCCTAGACCTAACATTGACTAATGTAAGGATGTAATGCATCGAATAAAAAAACACATTAATGAAAGTGTAATAAGAGAGCCACCACAACACATGTTTAAATGTAAGGAAATCAAATCTGTTAAAGTGCAAGCAAATCAATACATGAAGCAAAGAATAAGGAATATAACATTTTCCGTAATATCAGTGGTGGAATCATCAGTTTTCCCATGGATGTGTAAGGAAAAAACAAGGTTTCGAGAAACATCGCCCAAAAAAATTGGTCCCTAAATCGTGCAGTATCTAATCAGCACATTTGATATCATTCTAAGCGTGACGCTGGCTTGATCGAATTTATTTGTGGATCTATTTTTTGTCAATCATGAATATGCATGACTTTTATGCCAGCAAATCAGATTTGAGTGGAAATCGGCGCGTACCTGCATCTATGGATAAGTTGTGTGGAGCCCATTGATGCAGGGAACCAGCATAGAATTGAAGGTCATAATAGGAAATACCGACTGTTCAGTTTCATAAACAGTTTCTGTTAAGCAATTTGAAAGGCCTAGTAAAGTAATAAAAAAAACCTTAAGTTAAATAGCGAATCTGATGCCGCACCAACTGATAATATGATTATGACCAACGTCAGAATTGTATTAATTCATTAATTATAAGTCCCCCATGAGATAAATTGCCCGCTTAGGAGCGCTATTAATTCGGTCAGGTAAACCTATTGTTATCAGTTACTACGAGAGGATTGCCTGGTTGTATATTTAAATTCGAGCGGTACTTCTTGCTAACTACATGGGTGAGTTTCCATTATGAACATTTTTCATCTATTACTTTGTACCATCATTATTCCATGATTCATTTGGGGTGGGGGGGGGGGGGGGAAGCGGGGGGCAAGGGTTCCAAGTGGGGGGGGGGGGGGGGCTCCAGCCCCCCTGCCCCCCGCTGGTTACGCCACTGCATATAGCAACCGGCTTTGATGGAAGGCGAATATTTAAATTTGATGCCGGTTTTTAGGGCAACAATTTATAGCGCTGCTAAGCGGGCCTTGTAGCGTAATGCATGGAGACATCCGTACTGTTCAATTTTCGAAGGAAATGATATCAAAAATAATGTGAGAATTATTAATTGAAAATACTTCATGATCAAGTCATCGGATGGGACACGGAGCAAGACAGTCTTAACTGACCATTGGACGTGAATTAGTCAATAGTAATTGGTATAAGATTTGACCTTATAAGTATATAATTTTGTCTTTAATCATTACTCGTTGATGATATTTATGATCGTAACATGAACAAGTCAATAATTGGGATTTAAACCCATAAATGTTAAAGATTAATCCACCAAAAAGCCATACACTACACACACACACCCGAAAGCCAAATATAAATCAACTAACAGAGGCTCCGGACCGGGGAAAGGACTCATGGGCAAAGATACACAACCAACAGGGCACCGGAGGACCAAGATAAACAACGAACAGTGGTCCAGCATAGGGGCTAGGAACAGACTAGACTAATGACATGGGGAAAACCCTATCGAGCTACACTAGCCCTTCAATAGGGGACGGGAGCCAAATATAAACAACGAACAGAGGCTCCGGACCGAGAGTGTGGGCCAAGATACACTATGATCAGTGGCACCAACACGAAGCGTGGACGGACCAAGATACACAACCAACATGGTCCTCAACAGGGCTGGAAAGTTGGGGGACCCAGGTGCACAACAAACATGGTCCGACACATGACAGAGTTTATCATTTATTTTTGTTTATTAACTTTGCATAAAAAATCAAAAGAAAATCTGAAAAAGGCAAATAAATAAATAAATACAACCAAAAATAATAATAAAAATAAAAATAAAAATAAAACAAAAAACAAAGTAAAAATCATCAGGGGATAGGAACTAGCAGGCCGGCTGACCTAGCAAACAAATGGGTGGGTGGGAGTGGCGATTCGTAAATAGTTCCTCTCAGCAGAACAACCGACAAGCGAATGAAAATAAATGGGCACATGATTAGGACAATTCTATTGTGTCTTATAAAATTAAAGTTCATAGTGACACATAGAATTATATTGTGAGAATCCAGACCATAACTGGCCATACTGGTCAATTGTTATACAATTGTAAAGTTCATTATTTGTCATCAAATTACAACATTTAATCAAATAATGTCAAAGGAAAATATTGGACGATTAAATTTTACACGAGCGTAAAATCAAGAATTAACCAATCGACCATATTTGTTCACACCATAATGGTATTCATAATCAGAGATCATAAGCCTACTAGACAATATTTAATTTAGCTGTGCGCTGGAAGGAGCGAACTTTTCCCATACCACCCCAGATTAAGAAATCTAAGGGACCTAACTTGCCATACAAGGCTGACACCTGTTTATCAACAAAGCCGGGAAAGCTAAAAACGCAATCCAAGCCCCTCTTCCACTGAAAGTGGAAGAAGTTATTAATAAATATTTGTCAAATATGTATTGGGAAATATGAAAAGCAAATATGAAATGGAAATAAATATATAAGAATGATATGTGACTCGGTGATCAAAAGGTGTATACTAAACTGCCACTCCACCGACAACTTGCAATGAGGGTGGTTGGGTGGATTTTTTAATTTTATTTTTAGATCCGTCCGGTATGAGAACAGAAACGATATGACCCGCGAATGGAGAACAAGGAGGGAGGGAAATATTGAGCCGATACGCGTGGCTGAACAACAAAGCAACATTTACGGGCTGTCGAATCCCTTCATGGGATTGGTCAGAAAAGAAACCCAACAGAGGCCGTCTGAAAAGCTAGAAAAAAACGCACTGGCAATCTTAGTGCATTAGCAACTCAGAATTATGTTAGACAAGCCAAATAATTCTTTTATTTATTCAGTGTCATCTCCGAACGCTATAGAATCATTTGGAAATATATATTCATTGGACGAGTAGTGACCACTAACGATACCCCTGAAGTAGATCGCTAGACATACTTTTCCAGCAAAGCTATACCGTCCCAACTGCGTGACGGCGATGACCGAGCACCGTGACGGATATGACCTTCACGTGCAATTATCTCCGTCACATGAATATTTGATGCTCATAATGTGTAAAGTAATACAGCATTGGTCACAATTATCAGTTGTAATTTATGAATAAATAGTGTTCTCATGCTAACTTAGCTGAAATGTATGTTCGCTAAGAGGGTGTCGATGAAAAATAAAGTGACAGTCAACATTTTAACTAATAATCGGTACTTAAAATCGGTATGTTATAATGAAACAATAAAATAGTTAGATTTATTTGAAGAGAAAACTCTTTATTTTATAGTTTGGGATATGTATGTCAATTTCTAGTCCGGAATCATATACATTTTCTAATGGATTTTTATACTGAAAATGTGACGGAGATGACTCTATCGTGTGACCAACCTATAAACAATAAGGGAAAAAAATAATTAAATATCCGTAAAGAATGTTACAGATGTTTATCTTTGTGAAAAAATATTCAAAGCTAGACAAATTTGAAATTTAAATCCGAATTTCTAGAAACTTGAAATGTAACATTTACCGAAGAATGACCCATATAGGGTAGTCAAGTATTCGAAATGTCCTTTAAAAGTTCCGCTCCTTCCCTTGTGCTCTGTACAAACTAAACAAAATGTTCTGTGGAATCCATCTTGGAGTTACTGTACAGTTCAAATGTTTTAATAGTGCATACACTCTATATAATACTAATAGGTTAAAATGACAGCCTGTCGCTACACCGTATCATGTGCACAGTACAGTGCAGTTCAGCCTACAGCCAAATTATCTGCTTGAACGCACTCGGAGTTCGGTGTAGGCCTAACGCTGGAATCAATATGCCCACATACCACTGAATCACTGATTGTGCAAGATTGCGAATTTGGTAGACTTGTGACTGTACACAATTGAGGTCAAGACATTGGGTTTTCAGTGTATTAAAAATGTTTTCTTGAACTTTGACGGCGTAACGATGGTTGTGTTTTCTAGTCTCATCAAACTAGAGAAGTTGCAACAAGTCCGATTGAAATCGGAGCATATCTGAATGGAGCACAAAACAAATTCGTTCCCTATAGGCTTTGGATGTAATTGTTGGCCTATTAAAACTGCTCTATTTCAAATGTGCTAGTGACTTGATTTATGATATTTTGCCATTTTATGCTACCAAAATGGGCGTAATGATTTCGGCATCTAATTCCAGTCCTCTTGCCCGGTGCACAATGGCGGTAAATCGGCGGGTTAAAATAATGAAAGAGTTCAAATCACCCCATTTAGTTGTATGAACCCTTAAATTTGTCCCGTGTATTGTCCAAAGACCATCGTTTGACACCAATTCAATTGACCACGGCTCAAAATTGAATTGACTTTTTATTTATCTAGTCATGATTCTCATCGAAATCCAATAAAGCCTGTTAGAAAAAGCAGATTAACCTAAAAACGTGAATGGTGAGTAGGTTGGGCTTTTCTCAGGAGCTTTTTCTTTAAAGAAAAGGACAAGAGACCCGGGGAGGCAGTCAAGCTAAACACAAGACTCATGCCTCCTTAATAGCCCGAAAAGGTGACCCTCTGAACTTTGGTAACAGAGACCATGCTGTAGTGTTGTGCCGGTACTAGAACATCCACCATCCTTTAAGACTAAATTAAGACAGGCCCGGACTATTTTACCTTCAGGCATCAATCTTGGTGTTAGTTTCCCTTTATCTATATAGTAGTAATTATGATCTGACTGTGAAGTGACAGCTGGAATATTTAACAATCTGGAAAAGGTGTTCTTTAGGTTCCAGATTCTTGACTGTCCTAGTACAATAATTGTTCGATACTGGAACACCCAGTATGGTACAAAGTCAGTGTTCCAGTATCGGTCGATACTGGCACTTACAAAATGTTCGAGTATCGGGCGATACTGGAACATATTTATATACCAGTACATCGTTCAATACTGGGACAAATCTCACTGGTATCATTTGTACCAGTACCGGGTACCAGTATCGCCCGATACTGGAACATAGAAATGTTCCAGTATTTCTCGATACTGGAACACAATTTGGTGTTCCAGTAAATTCTTACCAGTATCGACTGATACTGGCAACGTACTGGTTCCGGTATTGAACGATACTGGTATACCAGTATATGGGATCTAAAGTACAGTTTTTTCAACAATCTCATCTTTGGGTGGCCTGTCATTATCATCAAGAACTAAAATTCATATATTTTCAAATAAATTTTCAAATGAAATTGAATGTTAAATTGATGGCTCATTGGGTAATCATATGTTAAGTGTGTATACTAGAGCTGCTCCGTTTGGTCGCATCTCGCTACGCTCACAGGTCAGTACTAGAGCTATACCTGTAAGCATGCGTTACCAACGATTTCCTAAACAACCCTTAAAGCCAACATTTAAATTTGTCATGTTTTCATCCCAATTTCACTCGATCAACGCTAAATATTTGCAGGTTCTTGAAAATAAAATCCCTTGTTCTTGTATATAAATGGTCGAATTTTGACCCCTTAACGGCTTACACGCGTAATGAGCTCGATCTAAAAAACAACGGGTTTCACGTATGCGCACAATAGTAGACCCTCCAAGACTTACCTTTTGCCTTTGGATTTCATCGATGACTGTTTTTAAAATAGCAACGGGATTTTTGCCTCGTGCTGCCTCGTGCATTGGGGAGTTTCCCTATTTAAAAGAGAAAACAAATACATTATAAAAATGAGTCAGTGAGGGTTTCAACCAATCTACACATTCAATTCTCGAATGTTTTCAAAAGAACAATAATAAGCTCAACTGTATACACGACAACATTGTTACAGTCGATTATAGACAAACACTTTCAACATGCAAATGCAATCTTTGTTTTTTTTCAAAGCACCCATAGTGTGAATGAAAGAAGATCGTATGTGCACATAGCATAGAATAGGATATTTTTGCTCTAAAACGGCGATATTTCTCCTGAAAGCTGACAGGGAAGGTAATATAGATGTCTACTCGTTGGATTCATGGATAGTACGAACTAGGACAAGTTTTTCTTCAAGCAAGCATCGGTATGCACAATAACACCAAAGGAAAGATTATCAATATGCTAAACCTTACACGTTTTAAACTTCTAGGAAAGTATACGTAGATTAAATCAACATGTAATAACAATGAATAAAGAATAGTAGGAAGAAATGTTTATTATAATTATTGAATAAAACTCGCCTCTTTATTATACTTCTTCAAGTCTGCACCCTTCAGCATCAACACTTTGAACGCCTTGGCATGTCCACGATATGCTGCGATATGTGCTGGGGTTTTATCTTGTTTCTACATACATGGAAATTATGATACATAAATGATTGTGCAACAAAATAACAACAACAACAACAACAACAACAACAACAACAACAACAACAACAACAACAACAACAACAACAACAACAACAACAACAACAACAACAACAACAACAACAACAACAACAACAACAACAACAACAACAACAACAACAACAACAACAACAACAACAACAACAACAACAACAACGGTATTAAGTCGAACTCCACATACTTGATCATAATAATTGACAACCGTTTTGCCAAACTGCTGTTACCAACAGTGTGTATTAACCTGACCAGGTTGGCCGCTTGGTGGGGTTTGACAGAGATCATGGTGATGGTGGAAGCAAGATGTTTAGGGGAACATTCCCAAAGTTTGTGTTATCAAAGACCGTCTTTGGTTTTATAATATTAAAACATATATAGAAAACGGCTTCAGTATTTTAACTAAAATGCTCCAAGAACAGTGTCTGAAGCCATCTTGTGTGTAATTTAAAACATTGAAACTATGATCCGGTCAATTGTAATACTAAAACGATCAAGTATGAAGTTACAAATTGAGGGGCGTGCCTCTCGTCCCCAGCTTTCGTCGCCTATCGGGCATGTTCAAATTCAGCTTTAGCCAATTTTCATGTGAAGAGAGCTCTTATCATTGAATCGTCATTCAGCGTGTCGTTGAATATAATCAATAAAATCAATAATTATCTAATAGTTCATACATATTATCCATGACATACTATCGATTATTTGACATTTTAGACGGTATTTTAAGCAATACATTGACATATCCTATAGTCTAATCATCATCAGAATCACAAACGCTTTTTTTTTCAGTTGAAAGTCATTTTCTTCAAAATTGGCCAAAGTGGGATTCGCACTCTTGTTACTGAATTGATCATATCTTTGTAGTTAGGTGATGAAATACAATCGGATAAAGTGTATTTGATAGAAGACACAGCTTATCAACGGTCTGGTTTTATTTTTAAAAACAAAATGACATGGGATGTATTTGTAATTAATTGGACATTTTGTTGTCACACCCTGTACGTTACCACTTCTACTACTGCCATTTGTATATTATGAATGCAAACTGCAACAGGGTGCTCAGAAATATATATGTAATGATTACATTTAGACTTCACCATCTTGCAATTTGTCTTTACAGCTTATGACAAAATGATGAAATGAACATACTTCGCAATATTGATGCAATAGACATCCGCTAAGGCCGCACTGCAAAAATATCTTTGCATCACCATATGTATAAGCATCAATGAAAATTAATGGGTGCTTGATGAAAAATGTATTACTTTGGCGACAATCGAATAAGTATTGTACGTAGGCCTACAACAAGTTGCAAGTCACTTTACGTTTGAGATATACGAACTAAATTTACGGTGCGGTCTAAGTATCTCTATTTCATCATGTATGTTAACATTTTCCACGCAGCGATTAGGTTTACCAGATATTTCGGAAACCTCTTCCAACTTTCAAAGTCTATCGCAAGAATTACTAAACCAATATTAGTCATGTTTGACTTATTTTAATGCATTTCTCATGGTGTTTCCAATTTTGCCATTTTTTATACATTTGGTAAAATGTTGGAATGTCGTCTGCAGACGCCTGCCGCGTGGAAAGTGTTGAATTGCTTACATCAGTTTTGTCAATACCAGCTCCTTTTTCCAGCAGGAATTCGCATACCTCGTCTTTGTTTGAACCTGCAGCAAGATGCAGGGCTCGACTACCGGAATGCTGCAAAGAAGTATAGACATGCAAGATTGCGTATTTTAATTAATCACAGTAGAACAAAATATGGTTCGTCTATGTCTTTATTTAGAAGGCTGTCCCATAATGTATAGTCGAGAATGGTCGCCGCAATCAAAATAATACACTTTCTATTGATACTACTACACGGTCTCATCATTTACGTTGCGAATAGGACTTTTAATTGCCATTTACAAACAATAGAGGGCAGCAGTCATGATACACCGTCTGTCGGAACGTGACTAAAACTAGCATAATGAATATGTAAATTACCACTTCTTTCGACCTATTCATGAGCTGTATGAATAAGCATGACCGTAATTAGTTGGGAGCATGTGTGGTGTAGTGGATAGCATGCCGGTCTCACGATGCAAAGGTTGTGAGTTCTAGCCCCACTACAGCCAACTTGTTTGTATCCTTGGGCAAGGTACTTAGTCTCAATTGCTTCGTCGACCCAAGCGAGATTGGGGAGCTGTTAGGGGATATTACAATCTAAGTGCTGATACTGTGTGTGCGCCGTATCGGTAGCCTGGTAAATGAAGCGAAATGATTTGTGACGATTTCCTAATGGCAGCAAAAAACAGTGGTTCGGAAGTCACGTATAAATGGTGGTCCCGTGCATCGGAAGAGCAATACCCGAGCACGTTAAAAGGTTACAGACTCTTTCGTAAAGAGTAGGGGATCATCCCGGTCTGTATCTGTTCACACATCTAACGGACCCCAATGGAAATAAGCTAATAAGCTTATTGGGTTATCCAGGGTCGTAGGACCCAAATGATATCAAATCATTCATCATTTTCCCGTGCATTTGGTGTTTTTTTACGACTTCGTTGCAAGCAAAGTCACTGTATTTAATACAATTTTTAAACGCTGCTCTTATCGTAACAGGTGTACCGGACGTAATTTTACAAAATGTTGTTTTTGAAGTAGTAATACACTGCAAATTGTCGGTCGATCTCACAAAAAACATTCCCAAACTTACACTATTTCGTCATGCCATACCAAATTAATAAGCCTCTGATTTACCTTTTCGGAACAATTTTAAGCTGAAGCATTTCAAATCAACAACGGTTTAGAGCAATTCCGTGTACTATGCAAAGCAGTGCAATACCGAAAATAGCTCAATATCGCTCGGTTACCAAGCCGCGGGAAAGCCCTCCGGCTATTATCACCGTACACTTCGTGTAAGTGAGCCTAAAATGTTTGCCCAGTTTTGATGGAAAATATGTCCTTATTTCTTAAAAGTTCACGGCCGAGTACAAATTACGCTTGTATTTAATTCAAAAATTGATAGATTATAGATTACAAAATAAGGTTTTTGCCTACGTACGGCGTTTTACCAATTGCCACAACCAGATTATTTTTAAACATTTGCCTCATCAACCATACGTTAGTTAGAATGTTTTCATTGGAACGTCTGTAAAATCACTACAACAGTCAATACATCATGGCGATGTCCGCCCTGTTTCGGGAAATTTTCTGGGAGAAAGACCGAGTTCGTCGGCGGCTGGGGGGAATTGTGTTTCTCCTCAAGTTCAAGTCAACACCAATCAGAACTCTGGGGGAAATTGTTTCGCCGGAACATCTGTCCAAGCTAATGGTGGTAATGCTAGCAATTCCATGTTTGCGGCGGGAGTCATCGGTAGCGGAATTCAGCAGTCCGGACCATGTGCGCAACAGCAGCAGTGTGTCCAGCCGCGTCAATCCGGTGAGAATGAAACATCTTGCAGTCATTCAGAAACTTAAAAAGGAAATGAAATTTGGAAGGGTTGCAGGTCCTTTTCGGTCATCTCCCGTTCCGAATTTAATTGTTTCGCCCGTAGGGCTAGTGCCAAAGTCGGAAGCAGGAAAGTTTAGATTAATTCAAACTTGTCGTTCCCAGAGGGGGGTTCAATTAATGATGGGATTGATAGGGAGGTTTGCAAAGTGCGTTATTCTAATTTTGATGATGCTGCGAGCTTGGTGATACAATCAGGGAAGGGCGCCCTCATGGCCAAAGCGGACATCGAATCAGCTTTTAGGCTTTTGCCCATTCATCCCAAGGATTTCCAATTATTGGGCATCAAGGTTTTAGGTCAATATTATGAGGACAAGGCTTTACCTATGGGGGCATCATGTTCTCCAGCATATTTTGAATTATTTTCATCTTTTTTGGAATGGGTGGTCAGACAGGAGGGGGGGGGGGGGGGGGGGGGGGGGGGGGGGGGGGGTCAGACATGGTAATACACTACATGGACGACTTCTTATTCGTAAGTGGTCCAACTGAGGGCGCTGCGCATCTTACATCATGCCACCAGTTAGTTGCATGCTTTGAACGCATTATTTGCAAAATTTGGCGTGCCTTTAGCAACTAATAAATCCGTCGGTCCCACCACAAAACACTAGTTTTTCTGGGTCTAGAAATTGATTCTATCGAACAGGTAGTGTCTGTCCCAGCACAAAAGCTAGCTAGTATTGTAGTCAAGGTTACGAAGGCCTCAGAGTCGTCTTTCTTGTTTTTGAGGGATCTTCAATCCGTAATAGGTTCCCTGTCCTTCATTTGTAGAGCCATTTCACCAGGTAGTCTGGGATCCACTCGCTTGAAAAGGCTCTAGAAATAGTTGAACCTTGCATGAAATACACCACAAAATTTGAACAGTGTTTCTAGACTGAAATTTTGTGCTGATTTCAAATCTGGTGAGTGTAAAATCCGAACCTGTGAGGAAAGTTGTCAAATTAAAGGGATACTACCTGAATTATGTTTTTTAATGAAATTCACCTATAAAGCATTTTCTTGTGATTCTTTTAATATTTCACATTTCCTCCTCATTACTTGTCCCAAATATGATGCTCTGTATGTTGAGAACTGATATAAAGCAATTTCGGCTCACATTAAAGGGATATTACCCGATTTTGTGGTCCACAATCCTGAATTTTGGTCCAAAATCTAGGAATATGCCTTTAATGATTACTCTTTTCTTTGATGGAATGATATACCAAAAAATCAAAAACATTTTTCTGAACTGAAATTTTGTGTTGATTCCAGATCTGATAAGTTTATAAAACATATGCGAGGGGAAAATGGTCAAATTAAAGGGATACTACCCGAATTGAGTTTTTTTAATGAAACTCACCTATAAAGGATTTCTTGTGATTCTTTTAATATTTCACATTTCGTTGTCATTACTTGTCCCAAATATGATGCTTTGTAATATTGAGAACTGATATAATGCAATTTCGGCTCACATTAAAGGGGTATTACCCGATTTATGGTCCACAATCCTGAAATTTGGTCAAAAATCTAGGAATATGCCTTTAATAATGAATTACTCTATTCTTTGATGGAATGATATACCACAAAATCAAAAACATTTTTCTGAACTGAAATTTTGTGCTGAATCCAGATCTGATGAGTTTGTAAACCATATGTGAGGGGGAAATGGTCAAATTAAAGGGATACTACCCGAATTATGCTTTTTAATGAAATTCATCTATAAAGCATTTTCTTGTGATTCTTTTAATATTTCACATTTCTTTCTTAATACTTGTCCCAAATATGATGCTCTGTAATATTGAGAACTAATATAATGCAAAATCTGTAATGTTGGAAACTGATATAAAGCAATTTCGGCTCACATTAAAGGGGCATTACCCGATGTTATGGTCCGCAATCCTGAAATTTGGTCAAAAATCTAGGAATATGCCTTTAATAATTACTCTATTCTTTGATGGAATGATATACCACAAAATCAAAAACATTTTTCTGAACTGAAACTTTGTGCTGATTCCAGATCTGATAAGTTTGTAAACCATATGCGAGGGGAAAATGGTCAAATTAAAGGGATACTACCCGAATTATGCTTTTTAATGAAATTCATCTATAAAGCATTTTCTTGTGATTCTTTTAATATTTCACATTTCTTTCTTAATACTTTTCCCAAATATGATGATCTGTAATGTTGAAAACTGATATAAAGCAATTTCGGCTCACATTAAAGGGCATTACCCGATTTTATGGTCCGCAATCCTGAAATTTGGTCAAAAATCTAGGAATATGCCTTTAATAATACTCTATTCTTTGATGAAATGATATACCACAAAATCAAAAACATTTTTCTGAACTGAAATTTTGTGCTGATTCCAGATCTGTTAAGTTTGTAAACCATATATGAGGGGGAAAAGTTCAAATTAAAGTGATACTACCCGAATTATGCATTTTAAGTGAAATTCACCTAACAAGCATTTTCTTGTGATTCTTTTAATATTCACATTTCTTTCTCATTACTAGTCTCAAATATGATGCTCTCTAATGTTAAGAACTGATATAAAGCAATTTCGGCTCACATTAAAGTGGCATTACCCGATTTTATGGTTCTCATTACTAGTCTCAAATATGATGCTCTCTAATGTTAAGAACTGATATAAAGCAATTTCGGCTCACATTAAAGTGGCATTACCCGATTTTATGGTCCTCAACAGTGGCGTAGCGTCATAGGGGACCGGGGGGGGGGGGGGGCACGGCCCCCAATGATTTTCGGAGGAAAAAAGAAAAGGGAAGGAAAGGGGAAAAGAAAAGGGAAAAAAGGGAAGGAAGAAAAGAGAAAGAAAGGGGAAGGAAGAAAAGAGAAAGGAAGGGTAAAGAAAGGAAGAAAGTGAAATGCAAGAATCGTTACCGTCAGTCAGGACGGTGTTTAACTCAAATCGGGAATCATTAGGCGCGGTTGGGGGGCATTAGGTTTACTCAAGGCCGGATCCAGACGATCCGCGGCACGCGAAATCATAGAAGGAAGAGGAGAAGAAGGAGGAAGAGGAGAAGGAGGAAGAGAAGGAGGTAGGGAAGGACCTGATCACAATCCTTAACCGATAAGAAAATTGTGTGAGCTACAGTATGTTACAAAGGATTCTGACCCAAATAGCAGAAGAAATGAAGTTACTCATTGATGAAGACAATGTATAATTATATTCCACCAAATATTACAGTTGAGGGATAGTTCAGTACGCCATTGACAACCTGGATTTCGCTGAAGTTGTGCACACTCGAGGGAACCTCTTTACACATCACAAGTATGGCTATTTTTCAATCAAGATATCCTTTAACACCAGGAGTCATGACAGCAGTTCCCAATGTCACTGGTAGAAAGCAGAGTATCGGTAGACTCCTTTCTAGAGAATTTCAAGGAGTGAAACGTGTGGCTCGGAAGCTTCAGCCAAAGCCAAAGACTGAGGATAGCGACATTCCCTATTTGGATTTATGCTGGATCCAGTCACGAATGTGTCCCACTAAACTAATTGATGTGGAGTTTGATGATGATATGCCATCAGTCATTCCTGGATGCAAGGCTTTATGTGCAAATATTTCAACTAGACAGGTACCAACTACCGCTATTGGATACATGCCATTCTTACCACTTCCGCCTACATCAGAAACAGTAGTCGCCGAAGCATTGAAGATATTTTTGAAAACCAGCAAGTTAGATCAAAAGTTAGGTCAAGAACTTAGGTCAAAAGTATACAATTGTGTCACAGGATCTTGCCGTCTCTGAGATAAGTTACGGTCTCCGCCACGCTCAACCAAATCGCTATAATGACCTCATCCTTTGTCTAGGAGGTTTCCATCTTCAACTGAATTTCATTGGGGCCATTGGGAAACTCATGATGGAAAGTGGATTGAAAGATGTATTTGTTAAAGCAAAGTTATTGATACCTGGCACTGCCAACAAAGTGGGTATAACCAAGCAATGAATGCCCATATCTAGGTCTGTGAAGGTCTGCTATGTCTATGATGGAGCGCATTTGAGGACTGGTACATTGGACAAGAGATAGATACCAAGGATATAAGCTCCACTGCAACTCTTTTTGAACAGTTGCATACTCATCTCAAGTGCTCAAGCGACCAGGAGAACCGCAGACGTACAGTTTACAGAATTGATGAAGGCTTTGTTTAAAGTAAGATGCACCATGAAAAAGTTATGAAAAATTGTAAAGAGAGGAGATCCCTCCACTCACAACATGTGGGTTATGTATCTCGAGATGGTAGAGATACTGTTGCAGTTCCTGCACTCCGAGCGTGATGGTGATTGGACCGAACACTTGACAGCAACATCAAGGGTGTTGCCATACATAGTGAGTGCCGGACACCAGAAATATGGAACTCAAATAATAAACTATCTTTATGAAATGAGATCACTGCCCCAGGACGTTGAAACAGCATTCCTTGATGGTTCATTTACCATGAAGCAAGCAGAAGGTTACTTCAACACTATCTGGACAGACATAGGCACTTGAATGTGGACTGAATGCAGATGCAAATGGAAGAAGAGGTCAGGCTAGATTGCTACAAGGAAATACACTGAACGTAGACTGACTTTACTATATATTTACGACTTCAATTTGTTCAGTGGTAAGATAAATGCTTTACTTTGATTCCAGTAGTACTCACCCTGAAACTGGAGCGGCAACAGTGACGAGGCAGGCTAAATCAACTCAGAAAGTCATTGAAGTTGTTATAGAGTGCATTAATCCATTCTCTTACCAAGATACAGATCTGGTTAATATAATTACTGGAGAAATAGGAACAACCGAAATCTTGAAAACAGTCGACCTCAAAGCCTTTGCTTCTAAGAAAGGAAAGAAAACCCAAGCTATCCTTGCAAAGGAGAAATTGACTAATGAAGTTACCATGCTAAAAAGAGCTTTGCTTTGCAAGCGGGAAGAAGATGGAAGCAAGGATATTGTTACCTTATCATCGCATGAAATTCTTCCTTACCCACCATCAATAGCAGAGACGGATGATCTGGGTCAGTTTACTTTAGATCAGGAAATAAGGCAGCATTTCTGCAATGTTTTAACATGTTTAAAGTAGCTGAAACAGACAACAAAGCAAACAAAGATGACAGAACCGAACAAGATGGCATAACTATAGAGCAGAGGACATAGCAGAAGCAGAAGATATTGCCGAAGCAGTGGACATGTAGAAGCTGAGGACTTACCCAAACAAGATGTCAGACGAAGTGGACTTAGCAGAAGTAGAGAACATAGCCGAACGAAAAGAGAACATAGCCGAACGAGGGGAGACGACATAGCAGAAAACATAGCTGAAGCAGAAGACGTAGTAGAGGCAGAGGACATAGCAGAAGCAGAAGACATAGCAGGAGCAGAGAACATAGCGAAAGCAGAGAACATAGCGAAAGCAGAGAACATAGCAGAAGTAGAGAATATAGCCAAAGTAGAGAACACAGCCGAACGAGAGAACATAGCCGAACGAGAGAACTTAGCCGAACGCGAGGACATAGCCGAACGAAAGAACATAGCCGAACGAGAGAACATAGCCGAACGCGAGGACATAGCCGACCGAGAGGACATAGCAGAAGCAGAGGACATAGCAGAAGCAGAGAACATATCAGAAGACATAGCCGAAGCAGAGGACGTAGAAGAAGCAGAGGACGTAGTAGAAGCAGAGGTCGTAGTAGAGGCAGAGGACAGAGCAGAAGCAGAGGACATAGCAGAAGCAGGGGATATAGAGGAAGTAGAATGTAGATAACTTAGCCGAACGAGATGATATAGCGAAAAAGAATGACACAGCTAAGCTTGAGGATACTGTGCATGCAAGACACGGAGACACAGCCCATAGGATGACGAGACTGTGTAATTGCAAAATGAATATTGCCAAGAATTATAGCACAGCGTCCAATAGGATGCAAGTTCGTCCACATCGTTGCCGATAGATATGATGGAATGCAAGGATATGGTGTAAGCTTGAGAGAGGCAAGTGGCTGCAGAAATAGAAGAAATGAGTCTGATAACCAAGTAATATATCAAATTGAAGATAACTTGCCTATTGCCAACTGGAATCAGGTTTTATGTTGTGCCAAAAGCAAACAACAACTGATACATGTTCTGTTCAATACCTGGGAAAACTGTAATAATCAGATGTAACACTGTATCTAGCTGGTGCATTTGAAGTGCGATGAACGACTATCTTTACAAACACTAGCAAAGAAGACTGTGAGGAACTGAGTAGTACACACGAGGAAGGTGACACACAAGTTATTTTGCAAGCACATTATGCTGCAAAATATAAAAGCCAACAGGATGTCATCCAAGCCAACGATATAGACATGTAGTGACAAGCCAACGATACAGACATAGTGATTATGTTTCCAGTCACAATTTTTAGATAGTGGTGTCACAGAATTAATTATACAGTTTCCTGATCGTTTCATCCCAATCCATGATATCACAAGTGCACTGGAATGTGATGAAGTTAAAATGGTCCATGCGATAAGTGGCTGTGATACCACAAGCTTCTTCTTCGGTACAGGAAAGAAAACATTGTATTCCAAATCTAAAGCTAATGACGATGCTACCAAGAGTTACAACACGGAGCACCCGTTTCAGACAACCTAGTTGAAAATGCCCATAATAATGTTGCCCGGGTATGTTGCCAAGCAGCTGCTAGTAATTGGTTATGGCAGATCTCCTGACCAGTTTAAATCTCTCAATGAGTTCAGGGCAAACTTGTACGTCACCTCTGTGGATCTTCGAGCTCTGCCACCAACTGAAGATGCATTCCACCAACGTGTTCTTCGCGCAATTTTGCAAACAAGTATCGGGGTTATGGCTGATAAGAACAATCCACATATTCCAAATCCTCTAGAATTTGGATGGTGCAAAGAGAACAATGAACTGAGGCCAATCATGATGACTAAACCCGCAACACCACCTGACTTTGCAACATCCGCTTATTGCCAAACGAGGATGCCCTTGTGTTACAAAGGGAGAGAGAGAGTGCACTACTTTGCAGATGTGGAGCCAAGCCGGACACCTGCCATTTAGCATTTCTCAATCAATCAGAAATTGAGTGAGCCAGACACCTGACCAGTTACTTAGGAAATAATGAGTTACGTTTCACCCTTAAGTAGAGAATAGAAATTATAAACGGCATATTCCTAGATTTGTGACCACATTTCAGGATTGCGAACCATAAAAATCGGGTAATGTGAGCCGAAATTAGAAATGTGAATATTAAAAGAATCACAAGAAAATGCTTTATAGGTGAATTTCATTAAAAAAGCATAATTCGGGTAGTATCCCTTTAATTTGACCATTTTCCTCCTCATATATGATTTACAAACTTATCAGATCTGGAATCAGCACCAAATTTTGTTTCAAAAAAATGTTTTTGATTTTGTGGTATATCATTCCATCAAAGAAAAGAGTAATTATTAAAGGCATATTCCTAAATTGTTGACCAAATTTCAGGATCGCGGACCATAAAATCGGGTAATGCCCCTTTATTGTGAGCCAAAATTACATTATATCAGTTTTCAACATTACAGAACATCATATTTAGGACAAGTGATGAGAAAGAAATGTGAAACATTAAAAGAATCACAAGAAAATGCTTTATACATGTAGGTGAATTTCATTTTTTTTAAAATCATAATTCGGGTAGTATCCCTTTAATTCGATCATTTTCCCCTCTCAAATGGTTTACAAACTTATCAGATTTGGAATCAGCACAAAATTTCAGTTCAGAAAAATGTTTTTGATTTTGTGGTATATCATTCCATCAAAGAATAGAGTAATTATTAAAGGCATATTCCTAGATTTTTGACCAAATTTCAGGATTGCGGACCATAAAATCGGGTAATACCCCTTTAATGTGAGCCGAAATTGCTTTATATCAGTTCTCAAAATTACAGAGCATCATATTTGGGACAAGTATTAAGAAAGAAATGTGAAATATTAAAAGAATCACAAGAAAATGCTTTATAGATGAATTATATTAAAAAGCATAATTCGGGTAGTACCCCTTTAATTTGACCATTCCCCCTCACATATGGTTTACAAACTGATCAGATCTGGATTCAGCACAAAATTTCAGTTCAGAAAAATGTTTTTGATTTTGTGGTATATCAATATCATTCCATCAAAGAATAGAGTAATTATTAAAGGCATATTCCTACATTTTGGACCAAAATTCAGGATTGCGGAACATAAAATCGGGTAATACCCCTTTAATGTGAGCCGAAATTGCATTATATCAGTTCTCAACATTACAGAGCATCATATTTGGGACAAGTAATGAGAAAGAAATGTGAAATATTAAAAGAATCACAAGAAAATGCTATAGGTGAATTTCATTAAAAAAACAAAAATCGGGTAGTATCCCTTTAATTTGACCATTTTCCCCTCTCAAATGGTTTACAAACTCATCAGATCTGGAATCAGCACAAAATTCCAGTTTAGAAAAATGTTTTTAATTTTGTGGTATATCATTCCATCAAAGAATAGAGTAATTATTAAAGGCATATTCCCAGATTTTGGACCAAATTTCAGGATTGTGGACCATAAAATCGGGTAATGCCCCTTTAATGTGAGCCGAAATTGCTTTATATCAGATCTCAACATTACAGAGCATCATATTTGGGACAAGTAATGAAAAAGACATGTGAAATATTAAAAGAATCACAAGAAAATGATTTATAGGTGAATTTCATTAAAAAAACATAATTCAGGTAGTGTCCCTTTAATTTGACAACTTTCCTCACAGGTTCGGATTTTACACTCACCAGATTTGAAATCAGCACAAAATTTCAGTCTAGAAACACTTTTCAAATTTTGTGGTGTATTCCATGCAAGGTTAAAAAAAAAAATCATTCTTGGATCCCCAGCTAAGGACGAGTAGTCTAATAGACGTCACGATTGGGATAAGACGGCCTTGGCAAAAAATTAAGTTGTCACTGGGGGCGCGGAGTGACCTTGTCACATGGTTAGTTTTGTTGCGCAATTTCAACGGGAGGGCTTTGATTCCAGAACAATTTTGGAGGGAGGACAGGGATCTCCAACTATTTACGGACGCTAGTGGGGGGGGGGGGGGGGGGGGGGGGTAGGGTTTGGGGGTTTCCTGCAAGGTAAATGGTTTCAGGGCAGGTGGCCTCCAGGCATAAATTCTACTAGTCATTCAATTGCTTGGCTTGAGTTGTTCCCCATCATTGTCGCCATAGTTTTATGGGGGGGGGGGGGGGGGGGGGGATAGGTTGAAGGGTAAGCGCATCTTGATTAGGTAAGACAATCAGTCGGTCGTTGCCATTATTAACAAACAAACTTCTAAATGTGCAGCAATTATGAAGCTCGTGA
Organism: Ophiura sarsii; assembly: GCA_035610835.1. Taxonomy (NCBI): domain Eukaryota; kingdom Metazoa; phylum Echinodermata; class Ophiuroidea; order Amphilepidida; family Ophiuridae; genus Ophiura; species Ophiura sarsii. The sequence continues at coordinate 42,314,392 of CM069454.1, read as the reverse complement.
GGTTTTTTGTCCTACAATGCCTGAAATTAAATGTGGCCTTTAAAGCACAGCATATTGCAGGTATTAACAATAATATTGCGGATGCTTTATCCCGGTTTCAGATGCAGGCCTACAACAAGTTGCAAGTCACTTTACGTTTGAGATATACGAACTAAATTTACGGTGCGGTCTAAGTATCTCTATTTCATCATGTATGTTAACATTTTCCACGCAGCGATTAGGTTTACCAGATATTTCGGAAACCTCTTCCAACTTTCAAAGTCTATCGCAAGAATTACTAAACCAATATTAGTCATGTTTGACTTATTTTAATGCATTTCTCATGGTGTTTCCAATTGTGGTATTTTCGTCATAAAATTGGCAAAATTAATGAGGTTAGCTCATTGGTGTTTACAAAATGTAATAATCTATTACATGTAAATTAAAATTACAATGATATATTTGAAAAATTGAATGAACGTCGATATTAATCTCTTTGGCAGTATAATATAATATCTGAATTCAAATTACATCGACCTGCTTTGGTGTAGGCATATATTTGTAATTTGCACTGTTTACAATTTAATATTACAATGACAGGCTTCAGAATTGCAGGTTATAAAATCATAATAGTTTGAACACTGGATATTCAAATATCACAGCTTAGCCCGGAGTCATCCAAATGGCAATGGCACATTTTAAGTCCGTGGTCGGCTTATAGAAGGAGCTAAAACCTCACCTGTCATATTGGTAATTGCTGAACATTTTGGAAAATTGATTGTGTGCGATCATGGTCAAGACTATGGCCATGACGAATAAATTTGCTTGAGCGGTTGCAGTCAAATGCTACCAATACCAACCTGTCGTTTTGTGTCAAATTTTCTGTCGACAAATGTTTTTTGTTGTAATTGTTTCAAAATGCCCATCCGAACATTATATTAAAAATCGATAAAATCTGAAGTTGGGGAAAATTGCTAATTTGCATAACAATATATGGGTACATTTAGCCATATTAGTCGGGTATATACAGGGGTTACCGTGCAGCGTGCAAAATGGCCTCCAAAATGGCCGCCAAAACTGGTCAAATTTCATAAAATGACATATAGCAATCAAAATGCGTGGTGAAAGTATAGTTTTAATAGTGGAATGTATGTATTAGACAACTAGAGACTCATATCCAGTAGTTTTGCTTTGTTAACATACCAAAATCCAAGATGGCAGCCAAAGATTGTAAAATTTCATAAAATGGCATATATCAACCAACATGTATGATCAGAGTATAGTATTAACAATTGAATGTATGTTAGACCACTAGAAACTAATATCCAGTATTTTGGCTTCGTTAACATACCTGAAATCCAAAATGGCCTCCAAAATGGCCGCCAAAATGGCTGCCAAAATGGCTCTAAATATTGTGAAATCCATAAAATTGGATGATATCAACCAGAATGTATGCATAAGACCACTAGTAATTCATATCCAGATTTGTTGCTTTGTAATCACATACTATAAGTCCAAAATGGCTGCCATAATGGCCGTTGTCAATGTAAAAATAGTGTATAAGAGTGTATACTATTGCATCGCATTCACCAAATACAATTTTGTATTATGTTCTAAACTGCTAAGCTTTTGCTCTTAGTTGTATAAGACCGCCCCCCCCCCCCCCCCCCCCGTGACAATTTTGATTCGATATCACCTTCCAAAATGGCTGCCAGATGGTTGAAGCTGATGCTAAATGACCTAAATCAATCGTTTCGTATTGTAAATGACCATACTGTATTATACCAATGCCCAAAATCTAATGGGACACCATTCACTATATATGATAAAGCCTTGGGGCTGTAGATCTAGTTTGAGTATTTATAAAATATCCGGATTGCTGCAAAAGGTTAAAATAACTTAAAAGCAGTATTAGTTCATTGTTTAAGTGTTACATTATTAATACATTATTATATCTATAGCTTTTAATCTACTCAGTAAACGTATTTGCATACTCTTTAAGTATATCACAAGGTATGATTGAATGGTATAGACTCAATTTTTACAATGTAATGTTATTAAGATGGCCATCATAATGACCATTAAAATTACCTCCAATTGGTCAATAAAATTACCCGCTTCAAATGGTCAAAATATTTACCAAGGTGGCCACCAATTGATCAAAATATGGTCAGAAATAACCGGTTAATTTCAGATATTATAACAGTAAGAAAGGATATTGGATACTATCTCTTATTATTATGTTCATTGATAAATTCATACAACTATATAGTACTTTATAGTACTGGATGATGTCGAATCAGCTATTTCTGACCATATTAAGATCAATAGTGGCTACCTTGGTGATTGTTTTGACCATTTGGAGGTAGTTTTATTGTTCATTTGAGGTCATGTTAATTATATGGTCATTATGATGGCCATCTTAATAACATGACATTGTCAACACATTTTTTATCATATCGTGTCATGTACAAATGCGTTTACTTGGCGGATTAAAATATATATATAATTTGGTCATTTCTAATGTAACACTACTAATAAACTAATACTGCTTTTAAGTTATTTAATTTGGATATTTTTAAATACTTAAACTAGATATACAGCCCCTAGGCTTTATCATAGACATATAGCGAATGCTGTCCCATAGATTAAGGGGTGTTAGCATGTACATAGTCATATTAGTATAGGCATTTACAATATTAAAAAAAGACATTTAACATCAACTTAACCATCTGGCAGCCATTTTGAAAAGTCATACATAATCAAAATTGTCACAGAGGTGGGTCTCATATCTAAAAGCAATAGCTTAGCAGTTTATAACATACTGTTTGGTGAATGTGCTGCAAAATTACAGCGCTTTGAACCCTTTGGAAAAGGCGCTATATCGTAAATACTGATTATTATTATTATTATAATAATACTCTTATAGACTATTTTTACAACGGCCATTTTGGTAGCCATCTTGGTTAAAGGTATGTCATTACAAAGCGAAAATACTAGATATGAGTTACTAGTGGTCTAAAACGTTCATCCCATTGTTAAAACTACTTTCATCGTACGTTTTGATTGATATTATCCCAATTTATGGAATTTGATATTTTTGTAGCCATTTTGGGATCCATTTATCCATTATGGGGCCCGTTTTGGCAGCCATTTTTGATTTTAAGTATGTTAACAACTATGTGTTCATCATTCATTTTGGTTGATATTGTGCAATTTTATGGAATTTTGACCATTGGCGGACATTTTGGATTTAAAGTATGTTAACAAAGCAAAAATACTGGATATGAGTTTCTAGTGGTCTAACAAATACATGTCATTGTTAAAACTATACTTTGATCATACATTTTGGTTGATATATTGAATTTTTTATGTTGCAATTTTGTCTAGGTACACCCTTTTATTCGGTTACATGTCCTAGGCTATAAATCATAAAGCTAATGAAATGAGATTGTTAGTTTACCGTCACATTTTTTTTGGGTCAGGGACGAGTCGACTTTTTCATTATTCATTATTTTTGAAACATTCATTTTTTTTTTAAATATTCGATTTATGAGCCCGAATACGTGTAGCGTATAGAACCAAGAGTGTATAATTGTGAATAGGGGTATTAAATATTAAATAAAGCAGTTTCTCGTCCACGCACCATTTTTCAGGAATTCTATGATTTTCTTTTTTCTTTTTTCCATAACTTTTTTTGAAAATATTTAAAAGGCTGACATCTTGGTAATAGAATTACTTTAGTCCTATGCGCATTTTAAAGCAGGTTTTGTGTTGACCAACCCCCCAGAACCATGAAATAAAAGGAGCCTCATGCTCTTCAAGTTTCGCAACCAATCTAGACTATGCCATAGTCTATTTTATTTTTAAACCTTTTCTTTTTTTTAAACTTTTTTTTACAAATTATTTTCTACTTATATATTTCTTATTCTTTTTTACTTAAACCATTTATTCAGTGTCTGGCCCGTTGTCTAATATTCTGCATGCAGCCGCGCCTAATATTCTGCAAGCAGCCGCGCCAATGAGTAAATTCCTAATGTTCCTAATGAGGGCAGTATTGTATAATATACTATGTAATATATTATGTTCTGATAATTCTGTCGCTATTGATATGATATGATCAACAGAGGGCTCCCTTTAGTCCACTAGTAATACAGTGATTGCTCCCGCACAGTAACCGACATGCCCCGAACTGACGAACTCCGATGGCGAATGGGGAATGTAAAACTTTAACGGTGACAAGTAGGAGCGCCCTCACTTATAATACTGCCCATCTATGTTGTTAATGGTAACAAGTGTGGGCGCCCTACATGTACCCTCACTTCTAGGTACTGCATTTAGGACCCGATTTAGGACTAATGAATACGCTGAAATGCTGATAAATAATCAGAAAATGGGATAGATAGATAGATAGATAGATAGATAGGATAAAAAAGAGAAAAAGAAGAAAAAAGGACTACAGAGTGTCTACAACCAATCATGCAATACCACGCTGTAATGGTGATTTTGCAAAAAGTGCCCTCATCCTCTTTTATTTCTTCAAAAGTTAGGACGAGAAACTAGTTTTAATTTTTATTTTGCCTAACTGTCTAACTAGGTTTGCTCAAATTATTTTTCGACGGAGGTGCGCTGTAGGCCTAACTAATACTATAGTATATAATATCCGGAGGGACATTTTGGCAATCCTGTATTTTAGGGGAGGTATACCCGCTAGTCATAAGGTAGGATCAGATAGAGTAAGGGTTTAAGGTAAGGGTTAGGGCAAATTATGACTAACGACCCTTCTTATGACAAGAGAGTTTGACCCATTTTAGTGTGATGGTTCGATGGAATAAATTATCTACTCCATGAATTTGACTTAAGACTTAGTATACGGAATAGCCTAGTCATGCTAGTAGTAGCCTGTGAAAATAATCATAAGTAGTACTAGTAGCCTAGCCTATGACGGTTCATTCCATCAAATCAATTTTATCCCTAACATACAGGATTGCAGAATTATGCCCAGAACTTTAACCCTTAAATAAATAATGATTGATTGGGTGTGTGCGATTGGGACGTAACTTGGACACATGATGATGATGACTAGGGCTAGGCTAGCAATAGCAAGCATGCCATCATCATGATCATAGCCTGGGCCTATCTATACATTAATGTTATTTTATTATGAGATGACTATCGAATATTGTATTCGTCGGCATGATTCTGAGCGGCTCATTTTTGGTGGGTTTTGTCCGTATGTGTTGTGTAATGACGAACCAGTTACTGCTTTATAGCGTGGTTTCATTGTGCGTCGCATATTTGGAAAAGTAAGGTTGTTGGTTAGGCGAAAGTGGGATATAATGTGTATTTGATTTCAACCTACTGCATGAGCATATTTTTGTTGAAAAAAAAAACATTTAAAAAGAAGGCGTTGCTAAGGTATTTTGGGCTCGTTACTATGACACGTTTCTGACCCACATTAAATCTAACGCTAAGCCATGGCGGTATTGAAATGTAGGCCCTGTGTTACGCTCCTAGGGCTATAATTATTGTATGCCGTTTGATATAGCGTAATGTGTTCCAGGAGTATAATAATTGGTGGCCAGATTGTTGTGCGTTTTCCATGTTTTTGATTCACATTAGGTCTCGCGCTAATAATCTCGAAGCCACCTGATACTGCGTACACGTTCACCCACGGGTACCGCCATTTTCGCCACTACCATGCTAAAGTGGACGCCCTCTGTGAATATTTTTGAATTGAGCGTGGTATACATATTTAAATTTGCATCCAAATTGTGTTCGTTTTCAATATCCCGAAGTGCTTTGCGTCAATGGAACAAAATATGCCGCAATTGTAAATTACTCAGTGCGCAATCGCGTAAATCAGTTGCAGACAATAATTCACAATGGCGATTTTCTGGTATACAATAGCCACCGTTCGGACTAAAATTGTAGCTTTACCAGTAAGCCTCGACATATGGTCGTCAGCCAAAATATTGTCCTTAGAGTTATACCTACATTTCTGTATACGTGACCATTTCCTATGTTTCAAGGTAATTTAGTTACAAGCATTTATACGTCCGGAAAATGGGCATATACTACGATCATATTATTTAGTACACAATAATCTCTTACACAGCCGCAAGAGTAACACTACTACGTGTTTACGAATGTGCATTGTGAACTCCAGTTTTAACATGTGTCAGAGATTGCCTAAAGGTGACGCATGCTGGGATTTCATTTTCAGGCCCGATGACTGAATCGGGCCTGGTGTTTCCTAACCCGCGGTATCTCTATTTTTACGTCCCATATTTATGTGTCAATGTGCGGTGATGCATCCCTAAAGCATTCCCTACGCAAAAAGAAGTAAATCGCTAAGTACATGGAATGACATTGTGGTTTGTGGTTGGTTGTTTTCCCCTGATTTATTATTGTATGTCATTAATGCTTTTCCTTTCATTCCTTTTCACTGGCATTATTTTGGTGTTTGGAGTCATTTCTACATATATTAATAACTTGGTTTAGTTGAGTAACGCGGATAGTTATAGTCAAGTTATAGTTCAAGGAAATCGGCTATGCGTCTATATTGATCCATTGGCGTGAGTTCATGATCAAGATTTTCGATTTTGCGGTGATGTGGCCGCGGCGTGTGCTTGTGCATGAAAAAGTAGACCCGAAGTACATGGAACGTGCATGGAATAAAAAATCTGGTTTGTGTTTGATGTATGTTTTAAAATAAGCTTATTATTATTTGTTATTATTTTTATTTTGATGAATGAAATGATGGATAATTTCAGAATTAAATGTTTAGAGACATTTCGGGAATCCCGGGTCCCGCCCAAAAAACAAAACGGGTCCCGGGATTACGAATTAGCCTAAAAAATGATAGATACCATAAAATGTGTCCCGATTTGATTTTTGGATGATTTCACATTTTGAGCTACGTGTAAAGTCTGTGTAGCTAACCGGTGAAACCGCAACACACTTGATGGAACAAATGTGCTTTCCTGCATTTGAATTCCTGAGATGTGTCTAGATCATAGACCCCCAAGTATTTGAAATTGGAGACGTTTTCCAGCTCTTCTCCTTTGATGGTCTTTACACTGGCTGAGGTGGCAATATTAATAAGGATGCTATTTGTTTTTCCTTCATTCAAATGTAGGCCAACTGCATTTGATGCTGCCTCAACACTCTGTAACAGTGATTCCGCTTTACTGATTGATGTTGCTAGGAGGACTATGTCGTCTGCAAAATCGAGATTAAAAATGTGTCCCCATTTTATTTTTTGGATATGATTTCACATTTGGACCTACGTATAAAGTCTGTGTTGCTAACCAGTCAAACCGCAACACATTTGACGGAACAGATAATGTTCGCATTGAAATAGCAAGAACAAAATTGCCAGTGATTTAGCCTGACGGATACCCTAAAATATGCCCCGATTTGGTTTTTTGAATATGATTTCACATTTTTAGCCACGTATAAAGTCTGTGTAATGAACTGGTCAAACCGCAACACATTTGACGAAACAAATGATGTTCGCATTTCAAATTTATCTCCAATATAAGTTTACATTAAATAATCGCGATTTAGCCGGAGAGGTGTTTTTTAAGTAAGCTTATTTTTATTATTTTTGTTTATTATTTTTAAAACAATGAAATGATGGATAATTTTCAAATCAAATGTTTAGAGACATTTCGAGAATCAAACTATCCATTATAACAACACATCGCTAACAATGTGACAGTCATCGAATCTGGTTCCGCTGGGATCCTAAAGTACCAACCACAAACCATGTCTACCGAAACCGCTCAACCAAAAACCATGCAACCCGATAACCGCAAAACCAGCGAACCGCGAAACCCGAGAACCGCTCTAGTTTCATCATACAATTACCTTAAAATAAATTGGAGACGGAAAATGTTGTCTTGATTCCCCTTTTGATCGGGATACGATGACAACACGACAGCAGCAGCAATAGAAACAACCGTTCCCCACGTGTTGTTGTTGTTGTTGTTGTTAAAAGACAGAGCGCCCGTCTCTTCCGTATGAGCTTGGGCAACCCCTCACACAACCAATTATGTATGTAAATATATTCACGCCTTTGTTTTAATTTACGTGGCCCCTGAACAAGATTATTATATTATAACCAGTGGTGGTTGGACATCGGCTTCGAATATAATCAGATGCCTCAAATCGTGCCTTTCCAACAATTACCACGCTTTAGAAATGGGAAAAGGGTTACCATTTTGTTACGTGCATGAGGTCAAGTCATGGTCGAATATAATAAATTACAGAAAGTGCTTCACTGAATAATTGCGTTAATTCTAAAATATTGTGTACTTATATTAAAAATATAGCCTTCCGAATAAATCAAAAAGGGACGTTCATAAAATATGAAGTAAATAAGTTGAAAGACCACGCGAGAAACACCAGATATCTACAGTCCTCATTTGTATAACAGCCCATTCACCCCGTCACATACAACGAAATTACTTATCCTAAATCCTTTTGAAAATACGTGTTTGTTGTAGTGAATCATAGGAAAATAACAAACAATTCATAAAAAGTAAAGCTTTAAAACCGTGGAAAACGTAAAGTATTTAAAATTGAAACCTTCCCTGTGATAAGGTGCACTATTTTCGCGCCAAACTTTAGCAATTGATAAATGGAGCCCTCTGTTGACGAAGATCGGAGATTAAATGTCCGGTTGATGAGGCCGTGACTACTACAGGTATATGAATATTAAACAGCGGACGAAAAATGGGCTTCAGGCACCCTGGACTATTTCCCCTTTCCGTTTGTATGTCTTACTCCTTATAATATTTAATATTAATTCATTAAAATGGACCTCTATTTGTATAAGAATGTTATTACAATAATGTAACCTTAACAGTGTATCGTAGAGATAATCGCTTTGTAAATTTGTTGTGAGGAGACGGGATGGATGGGGATGGGTTTAAATGTGTGAAATAAGCCTCGTCCAATTACTGAGGTTATCCATGTAGCCATGCGCAACGGACTAGAAAGGGGAATCGCTATTGAATCGGTGCATGACGTCATGGCCAACATATTATGAAACAGGTGTGTCTTCTTTCTGAAAATCTTTAAATTTTTAAAAACACAGTATTTTATTATTCCCGAGAAGATGGTAGCTAATCCGTTCTACATAGATTGGTTATCCATGTAGTTTACGAATAATGAATGTTTATGAGTGCAATGGTACGAATATTTTCATTCGGTGAAAGATGCAATGGAACATTGCATCTTTCACCGAATGAAAATATTCGTTCCATTGCACGAATGAAAACATTCATTATTTGTTTTATACAACACTAAGAAAATAATTGTTATTTTGTAACAAATTATAGAGATTTAAATCGCGTTAGGGCCGAGCGGCTTATCGTGCAATGTATCGTAGGGTCGATGCACGGAAAATCGTGCAATGGAGCGGATATTTAACCACACGTGACCTATAATCCTCCAATGAAATAACAATGATTTTCTTAGGTGCTGTATAAAACGGATTAGCTACCATTTTCTCGGAAATAATAAACTACTGTGTGTATACATAAATTCATCAAATCAAAGCTTGAACATTTGTCTTTATGATGGTGTATGATATGTCTTATATGGATAAAGACATAATGGTGATACATGACAGAAAATGAGAACTGGTGGATTTTTAACTGCAAATGGCCAAAAATGGGGAATCGGTAATTAGGGTTAATCCAGTCTTCTGCACCGACTGCAAAGAAGACTATTTTGCCATCTGAAGTTGAGTTGTTTTTATCTCCCTGAATAATTAGCCTACACTCTTAGAAGGTCAGGATCAAATACATGAGTAGATTTCCGGCTCACTTTGTTTTGATCCTTTAAGGATAATTTTCGGATCGTTTTGATCCGTTTTCGGATCGTTTTGATCCGTTTCCAGATAGATATTAACAAACGGATCAAATTCACCTTGATCAACTTTGATCTGATTTCCGGATCAATTCGATGAAACAGTTCATTGGTCAATGAGTGACTGACGTCACTCTTTCGCAAACCGATAGACGACAAGCAGACGATCTTTTGAATTCGGTCGCCACAGTTGAAACAAGGGTGAAATACCGCGGTAAGTTATCCAGTCTAATCTGTAAAATGTTACATGATTTTGTCGGTAAAGTAGTTTTATTTTTTATGTTTGAACATGCTCTATTCTTGTGAACAAATTTCTTGTACCTGACCAGTGCCATCAGTACGATTTTCGGTCAAAATGCTCCTCACAAAATGTCACGATCACTGCGATGTACTAGGCCTACACGATGTAGTAAGCTTACTGCACTCGATAAATAGTCTGCAGTGTGCACCCGGGGGTGGGGGCACTCAATCAATATTAGGTTTCACACCAGGCTCCATCAAAAATACCCCCCTTTTTTGGCCCGGTGTCACCGAAAGACCCTTGCATGCATGCTTGTTTTTACAATCTGTCACCCGATGACCCCTATGTTTTCACTTTTTCTTTGATTCAGTTTGATCCTGGAGTAGGATCATAAGCTACAGGTACATCCGATTAAGGATCATTATTTTGATCCGTTTCAGTATCATTTGACAGAAATATTTGATCCCATTTCGGATCAAACTTTTTGATCCTGCTTGTCGGATCACTTTGATCCGGAAAGGGTAAGCTCATATGTGATACCGCTTCTGGATCAAAATTGATCCTTTTCGTCTCATATTTGATCCTGACCTTCTAAGAGTGTAGTAGCGAATCAGCATTCAGTATCTGTTTCGCGCGATTAATTTCGGATTATCGGGGCTGGGTCGTCCAGTATGATTCATTCTGTTTCTGGCTTCAAACGGGTCAGATACACTGCTTTAAACGCCCACCCAACCCACCCTTGGTTTAAAAATAGTATGTGGGACGTATCGGCCCCGGGCTTACATTTAGGTGGTGCCCTTAATTTAAGAAGTCAAGTTTGTGGACAAGGTATGGGTTGAACACCGTATCCTTGGCAATCTGATATCCGGGGTAGACCATCATGGGAAAGGGATTCTCAACCCAATAAATACTGTGGTTAAATCGTGTTGTCGGCTGGGTCCCGGACTTCAGTTCAGTTCAGTTCAGTTCAGTTCAGTTCAGTTTATTTTCCACAAATGAGATACATAAAATGACAATACAATTAATATACTATGGTAGGTTGACCAAATCAGAGCAGAGCTCGGGAAGTACTGGCCACCTAAATAAAATCATTAGCTATGATGCAAAGAACTCGGGTGTATGTTGGCAATGGCATGAACAAAATTACAATAACAGATCAGTAACGATTATAACGTACATCTGTGAATAATGATTATGTAAGACATCAAGACGATATAATACGGATTTATATAAGTACCGGTATAATTATACATATATTAGGAATGAAGTACCTTAGATAGGACATCATGAGTAAAACGATAGTAGATATTTTGTATATCTATTGTTAAAACTTCTGACTGATTTACAGTGTCGAATATCATCATTAATGTCATTCCACTCCAATGGTCCCTGTCTTCTAATAATATGTCTAGCAAGATCAGTTCTAAATTTGGGGGGTCTATAAAGATGCGATAACCTTGTTCCATAGGAGTGGAAGACGTCTGATTTATTAAAATAATGAGAAAATAAATCCGGTAACATGTTATTTGCAAATTTATACAAAAAAATAGCCTTCTGTAGCCTATGAATGTCATAAATAGTGAGGGTTTTCAATTTTGCAAACAATAGGAAGAATGAGCTAAGTAATGTGAATTTGAACAAAGACGAATAATTTTCTTTTGTTTCACATGAATTGAATTGAGGTTGCAGTTGTTAGAATCAGCCCATATGATGTTGCAATAATGAAGGTGAGGAAGGACGAGGCTTGTATAGAGCGAAAATAAGATGTGAGGTGACAATGTGTGTTTTAAGCGGAAAATGATTCCTGAGTATTTTGAGACCATATTTGTAATATGAGTATTATGACGTTGCCAATTTAGTGATTCGTCAAGAATAACACCTAGAAATTTTGTGCTCGAAACTTTAACAATTGGAATATTATTTATTGTTATTCCATTATAATTATGAATTCGTGTATCATACCTGTTTTTAAAATGCATAAATGTAGTTTTATCAACATTTATGGATAATTTATTAGCATCTAGCCAGGTAGATATTTTGGTGAGCTCAACATTTGCAGTGTTGATAAGATCGTTCATGTTGCTGTGAGAGGCAAGTAAGTTTGTATCATCGGCAAAGATTACAAATTTAAAGAAATTACTTGATAAAACAATATCATTTATGTAAATAATAAACAGGAGGGGACCTAAGATCGAGCCTTGTGGAACTCCGCAGGATAAATCTAAATTAGATGAAAAATGGCGGTCGAAGATAGTAAATTGAGATCTGTTGGTTAGGTAACTTCTGAACCAGTCCAAGGCCTTCCCACGGACACCATAGTGGTTAAGTTTCGATAATAGAATATCATGATTTATTGTGTCAAATGCCTTGGAGAGGTCCAAGAAGATACCTAATGAGAATTTTTTGTTATCGAGATCACTAATAATTTTATTGTATGCCTCAAGTATAGCCATATGTGATGAATGATTGGATCGAAAACCAAACTGACAGTCCTGTAAAAGATGAAAGCGATTAACAAAGCTAAATAGTCTTTTGTGCATAATACGTTCCAAGATTTTAGAGAAAGCAGGGAGGACAGAGATGGGCCTATAATTGTGCAAATCTTGACGATCACCTTTTTTAAAGATAGGAACAACTTTGGCAATTTTAAGCTTTGTTGGTACAATACCCGAGCTCAATGATAAGTTAAATATATGGACAAGAGGATTAGCAATAAGATCACTGACAGCTTTTATAACATCGGGTTTAATTTCATCACAACCGCAGCTGGTTCCTGATTTAAGAGTTTTACATAAAGATATAATTTCATCGCTATCTGTTGGGGTAACGAAAAAAGAATCCTTTGGCGAGGTAGCTTTATTCAGGTAATGATGAAAACTAGTATTCGCGGGTGGAATTTTATTAGCGAGAGTAAGACCAATGTTTGCAAAATATGAGTTACAATGGTTCGCAATCTCAACTGGATCAGTGATGTCAATATTATTGATATTGAATGACGTTGGAGGTTTGGGCCTACCATGTCGATTGAGGATACTTTTTAATATATTCCATGTTTGTTTTGTATCACGTTTGCAGGCATCTAGTTTTTCAGCATAATAGTTTTTCTTAGAGGTGCGAATCATAGTAGTTAGGATATTACGGTACGTTATATAATGTTCTTTATTTGTGACCGTTTGATGACCCACATACTTTCTATACAGCTTTTGCTTGCGATTAATGGATTTAAGAATAGCTGAAGTAATCCATGGCTTGCGATGGATATTTTTAGGGATTGATGAACCGTTGTTGTACCTCAATGGAAAATAGATATTGTAAATATCGATGAATTTCGTATTAAAAGCGTCATAGGCTGCTTCGGTGGAAGTTATGTCCGTAATAAAGCTCCAATCAATGAGACTTATGTGATTATGAAATCCAAGAATTCTATTTTGATTGAATGAACGAGATTTTATGGGCAGGTGATGATTATGACGTTGGGGCATCGACTTTGTGAATTGAAAAACTGGATAATGATCTGTGAGATCATTCACAATAACACCTGATTTAATTTCATGAGTAAGAACATTTGTAAAGATGTTATCAAGTAAAGTGGCTGAAGTAGGGGTTATCCTAGTAGGTCTATTGATCAGAGGGTACATACTAGAGTTATACATGGTGTTAATGAAATCATTAATAATATTGATGTTCTCATGTTGCAGTAAATCGAAATTAAAATCACCGGATAAGTAGCATTGTTTGTTTTCGTTGGTAATTTTGTTAAGACATTGATCGAGATCAGAGATAAATAAATTGGCATCAGTACGATGAGCACGATAGATATTACCAACGATAACATTCTTGCTAGCGGGATTTAAAATTTCAATAAAAATCGATTCAGAATGGTCATTTACTGACGGCTGTGCGATCAGATTGAGATCCTTTCTTAAACAATATGATACAGAGTTATGGACATAAATTGCAGACCCACCACTTCTTCTGTCAATGCGAGGTGTGCTAACTAGCTCATAGTTTTCAATATCGATAACATAAGACATATCCTCATAAAACCATGTTTCAGATAAACAGATAACGGTAAATGTACGGTCGATACTAGATAAATATGTATGAATAGCATCAAAGTTTTTGTTAAAGCTACGTGTGTTTAAATGAATAATTGAGAAATCGTCGTTACCGCCTGAGCTATTAAGCATATCATGATCAAATATATAAGAGCACTTATGAACATCATTATTGATTATATTATTATCAGATGAGTTAAGGATGTCATCCTCCAATTGAAATGGGTTCAGTTTTAGACTTAACATTCTATTGTAGTCAAGAGTGTTGTTTAAGCAAAACAAGGCAAATCTAAATTCATCGTCTTCAACAAAATGATTAAATGGGAACAATTCACCAGTACATTTGAAACAAAACCAATTTGCATTTATATCTGTATATATACATCGAGTATGGTAAAAAGAATTACATGCGTTACATATTTTAGATCGAGCCCTGAAACTCATGTCCCTAGGTTTCAGGGGCACTGTACCGTTAATGCCCGAGGTGTGTGTGTCAAGATGGCTTCGAGAGTGGTCGACGATACGAGATCCTCCCGAAAATCCATGAAAAACTGGATACTCATCTTGGCATCTGCATCCCTGGTGACTACCCTGGTAAACGTTAGTGCTTATATGGAGATGGAGAGGAACATAAAGACGGAATATAAGGATTCCATGAGATCAGGGAGAATCAAACGGGATATACCACAAAGTAATCGTGAAACCCCGGACGCCATAAGGGATCAACTCGTTGGGCAATATGGCCGCCCAACACCACTATCCAATGACGGATGGGAGGACTTTGAAACAGTTGAAACTAAATTCAGATCGGATTTAGCAGATTCAGTGCATGGTAAGGACTTGAACTATACTCACCCCGATCCCCGGAAATGGTGGAATCTGATTGGTTTACGAACAAGCATCTTCTTTGATGGTGGTGAATTTCAACGATCAAAACCAAATGGTTCCGAATTCAGCATATCATTTCTCAGATTCTCATGTCGTATTCTGAGCAAATATCCCATCCTCGACTACAGCAGGCCAGATCCTAGTTCATCAAAGGACACACTTCTTGATATCATTAAATCAAGAATCCAGTTTGTTCGCATCGAAATCCAAACGAAATTTCCACGTAATAACTGTACCAATAACAATCCAAATCAGCTTGTTTCTTACAAAACTCACTGAACTATGGAAATCCAACAAAAAGCATGCAAATCAAATTATCCGCCAAGGAAATGTTGAGAACCCACCGGCTAAGTGCCCTGTACAGAAGGAGCGCGTCCATGACTTCTAAGTGCCCTGTACAGAAGAAGTCTAATTATGTCCATATAAAACTGGGGTTGGACTGTACCCATGTTTTGTAGATTTTTGTGAAACTGTAACCAAGGCAAAACTCACTGAACTATGGAAATCCAACAAAAAGCGTGCAATTCAAATTATCCGCCAAGGAAATGTTGAGAACCCACCGGCTAAGTGCCCTGTTGTGACGAAGTCCTTAAATATATAGCGTTGTAAAACAATGATTTAACATAAGACAACAGGACTCCGGACTTCTGTAGAAACTTTAATTTAATCAACTCTCAGTAATGCATAGGAACTAAGGGTGTTCCTCTGCCCAGCTCTAATCAGTAAGTGAAAATAATATTTAAATGCAAGTGACATGAATGTCGGTTTGATGAGCACCTGTCAGATTATTACTTTTGCAGGTGCATAGATGAATAAAGGTTATCTGGTAAGAGCTTAAGTGCCACCACCTATTGTTATGTAATATAAAACCCATCACCAATAATATCCACAAAGAAGACTAAATCACCCTCTTTAATCCCACTCTCAACTTGACAATAAAACCTCTAATTATGAACTCTAAAGAATCTGAAGAATAACCACCCAATTTTAATGTCTGGAAACCAGGTGTAACCACTTAACTTCAACTAAATAAAATAAAGCCCCCTTTTACTCCATCACACATGCCCCTTTTCAGAAAGAATGATGCCGTGACATCATTGAAGTAAAAACAAATTATAAATATATGAAGTAAATGAGTAATCTGATGTAATCACATCATTCAATTGTAAACTGTTCAACGCAAAATATCATTTTTAGAGTTCCATTTATGCGGACATCCATTCCATGCAGATAAGTCATAGTTTATATCGTTTGTCTATATCAGCTCCAACTCCAACATTGTTAATATCATTTATAAAGCAGTCTCTGAACAGCACTTGACACTTGACAGGTATTATCACTCCAACCAGTCACAGTTATTTCCATTGTTATTAAGCACTAATTGTAGACATCCCATATCACCTTCAACATCGATATTATTTACAACAACACTGTAACAGTACTTGATATGATCACTTTCATCAGCCACAGTCAATTCATCCACAGTCATTGTTATGGTCTATAACCAGTATCCAGCTGTCAAGGTGTAATTTTAAAAGGCGAAGAATCACTCCAATTCTAGTTAAGTACTAGATCTTCTCACATAAAGTTATGTCATCACATCTTAAGAAATGGTCCATCCATAATGTATTGTCCAAGCAATCACTGAAGTGCTTAAAAAATCCTTAACAAACTCGTAATTGGTTTAATCACTGAAGTAAAGTGCTCAAGAGCACTAACCAACTATCAGGTTTAAATAGCTGAGGTGCATATCATATGTCAATAGATGTACCATGCATTGTCAGTACCAATGACAGTTGTATGCAAATGTTTGAAGTACCAATACAATCCAATATCATCAATAAATGTACACCATCACCAGGTTGTATTTGTGTTTATCAAGTCATGGTTCAGTAATCTGCATATAAACACAACTCCTAGAATGAACTTCATACACAGAAATGTTGTAATTCATCAGCTACAATGTAGAAGAATAGATAAATAATAATGAATTTCTTAAGTATCCACTGGCATACTGCAAATGTTCTTCGACAGTTGCATAAAAACACAGCAACCTGACTATGGCGACCATACATATTTTGTAACTAGTAGTAATCTTAGGATCGACGAAGAGTAGATCTTGTGGTTCACATATATAATAATCTTATATGGATTGTCGTCAGTAGATAATAAGTCCATGTGGGATATGATGACTTAAATGTTGTCATTGTTCCATGACCACCGGCATATATATAAATCATGTGAGTATCATAATTGTGTCACACATAATACCGCAGCAGAACGTCATCCACCTTGATGAAAACAAGACATGTTGAGCATACAAATATAATACAAGAATAGTGTCATGTTCCCAAATGTTAAGATTAAAACAAAATAAAAATAAATAAAATATGCCACAATAAGGCACTAGGTGAATCGATCCAAATATGACTCACTTAATTTGTACATCAATGAAATTTAGATAGTGCAAAATTACTATATGCACACGTGTTACACAAAATTAAATACCATACATTTATATTATATAAATACGTGCCATAACCTATAGGTCTCACTAAGCCTATTGCTGATGAATTATAACCCAATCTAACCCTAACTTATCATATTCTTGAAAGCGTGTCAGCATTAGCATTATGACTTCCCTTACGATATTGTATGGTGAAATCATATGGTTGGAGAATCAAACTCCATCTGGCAACTCGATTGTTGACCAACTTCATCCTTTCAATCCAGCGCAACGGCTGATGGTCGGTCTGTATCTCAAACCGCCGACCATACAAGTACACATGACATTTCTGAATAGCCCATACAACTCCCAAACACTCCTTTTCCATTACAGAGTATTTCTCTTCTCTAGGCAATAGGGACCGACTAAGATATGCAATAGGATGTTCAATATCTTGGTCATCTACTTGACTAAGTACAGCCCCTAGACCAACGTTCGATGCATCTGTTTGTAATATGAATGGTTTGGTGAAATTTGGGCTTTGCAATACTGGCGCAGACGTTAGACAGTTTTTCAAAGTAATGAAAGCAGTTTCTCTTTCTTCTGTCCATACAACAGTGTTAGGTTCAGATTTCTTGGTTGCTGCCGTGAGTGGCCTAGCTATTTCAGACATACCAGGAATCATCTTTCGATAATAATTCACGAGTCCCAAAAATGATCTGGTCCCCTTCTTGTTTATGGGACGGGGAAAGTCACGCACCACTTCTACTTAATCAGGATTCGGTTGGACACATCCATTTCCGATAACGTAACCTAGGTAACTTACACTTTGTTTGCCAAAATGACACTTTCTTGGCTTGATTGTAAGTCCACCCTCGCGCAATCGTTCCAGGACTTTAGCTACATGTTGCATGTGTGTGTCCCAGTCATCATCAAATATTATTATGTCATCGACATAGGCCCTAGCAAAATCACTCATATCTCTAAGGATATGATCAACTAAACGCTGAAATGTAGCCCCACTATTCCGCATACCAAAAGGCATAACTCGGTATTGAAAATGGCCAAATGGAGTGATGAAGGCTGACTTCTCCTTAGCCTCATCAGATAAACCTAACTGATAATACCCTTTAGTCAAATCTAAAGTGGATAAAAATCTTGCATTACCGACTCTATCAATGATATCATCTATTCTAGGCATTGGATACGGGTCAGAAACAGTGATTTGATTCAAAAGGCGGTAATCTGTACAAATTCGAAGTTCACCCGTTCCCGGTTTTACAACAGTAACTATGGGTGAAGCATAGGCTGATTGTGAGTATTCTACAAGACCAAGATCCAACATAGACTGTACCTCTCTCTTCACTTCAGCCTCCTTAGCATATGGTATACGATATGGTTTACGCTTGATGGGAGTGTCAGTGGTGGTAATCACCTCATGCTGCATCTCATTTGTTCTTCCAGGCAAATCACTGAGGATAGAATCATATTTCTTTAAAAGAGAACTCAACTCTGCTTGTTGTTCAGGACACAAGTTATCAGGAATGCTCACATCACGATAACTCTGCCGTTTGGCTTGAGGAAAAAACACTGGGATATCACCAAGAGTTCCTTGCCCCTTATATGCCCCCGCTTCATCGTGTGTATCTTCGTCATCTTCACAGTGAACAATTAGACATGTCCTCTCCTCACTCTTGTTAGGGGATACATCTATCTCTCGAGTATGAAAGATCCGCAACATATTAGCATGATAAACTTTCCGTTTACTCCGCTTGTCACCAACCTCAACTTCGTAATCAACAGGGCCTACCTTCTTCACTACAGTAACTGGCCCTTTCCACTTTGCAGAGATTTTACTATTGTCAGTAGGAAGAAGAACTAACACCTTGTTGCCTGGGAGTAATTCCCGTTTCCTTGCTGACTTATCATACCACACCTTCTGCTTTTCTTGAGCTTGTGTAAGATTCTCATGAGCTAATTGTGTGGTAGTAGATAGAATCTCACGCATATCTAATACATACTGTACCACCTCCTTCTGCGGACCATCCGAACTAACCCAGCTCTCACGTAAAAGACTCAGAGGTCCTCTTACGGCATGGGCAAACATCATCTCAAATGGAGAAAAACCCAACGACTCCTGAGGAACTTCTCTATACGCAAAAAGGAAAAGAGGTACGTATCTATCCCAATCCTTGAATTGTTCCGGCGTCAAAGACCTGAGCATGGATTTCATAGTTCCATTAAAACGCTCACATAACCCGTTCGTCATTGGATGAAAAGGCGATGACCTAATATGGTTAATCTGGTACAAATCGTTCACATCCTTCATCAACTTAGACATAAAATTGGTTCCCTGATCTGATAATAATTCAGTAGGGAATCCAAACATAGAAAAAACCTCCACCAACGCATCAGCCACCGTTCCAGCCTCTATATTGGATAATGGAATGGCGAATGGAAAACGTGTTGAATAATCAACACCGGTCAAAATGTAAGCCTTCCGTCGTCGAGACCTCGTTAATGGCCCAAGTATGTCAATCCCAATACGACTAAATGGCTGACCTACAAATGGCATAGACTTCATGGGAACTTTCATAGACACATGAAAACGAGCAGACTTCTGACAAACTTCACATGTCCGGCAATACAAAGCCACTTCTCCAAATATCCCTGGCCAGTAAAACGACTGAAGAATTCTAGCCCTTGTTTTGTTGATCCCTAAATGACCAGACATAGGGATATCATGGGCAAGGTGAAGTATAGCTGCTCTGCACTCCTTTGGTACTACCACTTGATCAACAGAAGGGGATTTCTTATCTCCCTTACTCAATGAGCTCCACTTACGGTATAATACACCCTGCTTCACATAAAAACACACTCTTTGTCGTTGAGCCTCATCAAGGCTTTGTATACGATCTCTAATTCCTGCTAAAGTAGGATCACACTTTTGTAGTTTGATTAGCTTGTCTGTGTCAAGATCAAGCACACTACTCAAACCATTACCTTGCTGATCATCAATTGACCTGGTGTCACCACTCAACCCCTCATCAAGCACTTCAATCCTCTCTGGGAAGTCAATACTCTCCCCTGACCCTTGAGAATCATCCTCTCCACCACCACAAAAGGGTAATTGGGAAACAGCCTCACTATCACTGCTATCAATTGAGATCTGCTCTGCTGGTTCCAGTTGATTGACAGCTTGACTCTTGATAACTTTGTCAACTACCTGAGAATCTGGTTTTGTAACAAGTGAACCTAAAGGCTTTGAATTAGCATTCTGAATTTTGCAAACACGATCCAATTCCAACATTTCCTTCTGTTCCGTAGCCTTTTGAGACCGTGTGGTCACAAGTACTACTTCCTCTCTGTCACACATTGGAACATTTATCGGAGGATCCAAGACTGTATCGCCACCAACCCACAAGTCACTATCATATGTAACCTGCACAAAATCCTCACGTGAAGTATTCTGAACTACCTCATTTCCAATGAGCATATCGTTGTCAGGAACACCATCCGTTACAGCCACCACAATCCAACCGGTACAAAACCTACACTCCACATAAACCTTAGCAAGAGGTAACGTTACCCTATCCCCTGTAACTCCCATGATTGTTATCTTACCCTCAATGTAGTCACTCGGGTTGACAAACTCTGATCTAATAATACTTTGACCACATCCAGTATCACGCAATATGCGGGCAATCTTACCATTTACCCTACCTTGTGACTCGTACCATGGACCATCTTGAACACAAATTTTGCTCCCATCTCTATTTGACACATGTGAAGATGTCCTCCGCATCATAGGCTTACATAGTAAAATTTTCTTTGGATTGGCCTTGTCCTGTGGACAATCAACCTTGTAGTGACCAGGTGTCCTACATGTATGGCACACATAACCGGAGGGAGGAACACCGGTACTAGTACTGGGACTAGATTTATCTGTATGGGATTTTAATCCTACGAAACTCGGACTTGGTGACTTTCTATCATACTTAGCAAGACTAGTTAGCCACCTCCGACCCCCCTTTAAGTCAACATACTTGTCAGCGAGTTCCAGGAGCGCCTTCATATTTGCGGGCTCCTTCTCTTTCAAATACTGTGTAAGAGGAATAGGCATTCTACGGAGGGCTTGATCCATGAGGATCAAGTCACGTATATCCTGAGGATTATTCCTATCCTTCCCCGCAGTTTGAATCCATTTATCCAAGTACCCATCTAGTTTACCTCCCCACTCTTTAAAAGATTGGTCTTCAAACGAACAACTAAAAATTTTCGGCGATATGCCTCAGCAGTTAGTTCGTATTTCTCAAGAATTGCTTGTTTGAGGTCAACATATCGAATATGACCTACTTCAGGAAAATTTGTATAGGCCTCCCTAGCTTTCCCAGTTAATTTTGGAGCTAACATAGATACCCAAATATCTTCATCCCATTCATTGTCCCGAGCTAGTCTTTCAAACAAGTTCAGATAGCCATCTATGTTCTCTTGGGGACCTAGCTTTGGAATATCTACTGCTCTATTTACAGGATTAACCCTTACAGATCCTGTAGGGCTTCTGCTCGCAGCCTCTCTATTGGCTTCTATCCTAAATCTCTCCAATTCGATTTCAGACTGTTTTATTCTTTCCTCTTTTTCCAATTCAGACTGTTTTATTCTTTCCTCTTTTTCCAATTCAGACTTTTTTATTCCTGCTTCCACTTCCAATTCAGCTTGCCTTAATTTCAACTGAAACTCTAACTTCAACCTTTCTAATTCCAAACCACTGGTATTGGTTGAGGTCGCCTCATCATTACTGGCATTAATTGATGGCGAATTTGCCTTGCCAGATGAAGCTCCCCTAGGCGTCGTCGATATTGATCGACCCCTTCGTGGTTTTGGACCCATAACTTATGGCACATAAATATATAAATATAATCAGAGAAGAAAAATGATCATTTCTGATATACAAGACAGACTATATCACAAATGTGAGTGAATATGAAAAGGGGTGTATCCTAAACAATGTATAAAAAATGACAAATATGCATAACACTATAGGAACAATTTTATAACACTATCCTTATACATAATATTCGTAAAACTCACCAGTCGTCTTCAACTTGGTTGATTCAATGAACTCCTGGGCACACTGTGCAAACAACAGGTTAAATCCAACACAAAAAATATAAAATCCTCGGGTGCTAGTAGCTTAATAGATCCCACCGCTGCCACCATATGTGACGAAGTCCTTAAATATATAGCGTTGTAAAACAATGATTTAACATAAGACAACAGGACTCCGGACTTCTGTAGAAACTTTAATTTAATCAACTCTCAGTAATGCATAGGAACTAAGGGTGTTCCTCTGCACAGCTCTAATCAGTAAGTGAAAATAATATTTAAATGCAAGTGACATGAATGTCGGTTTGATGAGCACCTGTCAGATTATTACTTTTGCAGGTGCATAGATGAATAAAGGTTATCTGGTAAGAGCTTAAGTGCCTCCACCTATTGTTATGTAATATAAAACCCATCACCAATAATATCCACAAAGAAGACTAAATCACCCTCTTTAATCCCACTCTCAACTTGACAATAAAACCTCTAATTATGAACTCTAAAGAATCTGAAGAATAACCACCCAATTTTAATGTCTGGAAACCAGGTGTAACCACTTAACTTCAACTAAATAAAATAAAGCCCCCTTTTACTCCATCACACCTGTACAGAAGGAGCGCGTCCATGACTTTTACAAGGACAAAAGCCATAGCAACATCGATTGGGATCCTCGTGCTGCACCATGGAACCGTATAAACAACAACATTACGATACCTGATCCAAGTCCTAGTGATGATTTGATAAAACCGGCTACTGAGCCAGAAGTAAGAGAAACTCTTAAATCATTGCCCAGGGTTGCACAAAGCGCGGGAGCAGGGAGCACGGCTCCCGGTAAATAATGAGCAGAATTGGGGAAATAATGCCAAGTGGAAAAAGAAAAAAGTATTGGGGAAAAAGGTGAAAAAAGATGAAGAGAAAAAAATGCAACTTTGGGTTATTAGCTGTGGTTGCAGTATACTAACATGTTTATTGCTTTATTGCTTTCCCCAGGGGCGACGCTACATGGGGCAAAGGGGGGGGGGGGGGGCATTTCCCCAAAATATATTTGTGTGCCCCCACCCCCAAAATAATCTATTTAGTTAAAATTAGAGGAAAAATTCGACAATTTTAGCATAAAAAGGCAAATTTGTTCGCGCTTCGCGCACATTTTCTTACTAATTTAGACCAAATTTTACAATTTTAGCGTAAAATGGCACAAAATTGTTTGTGCGCTTTGCGCAAATCATTTTTTTCAGGCCCCCTAACAAAAATTCTTCTCAAATGTAAAATTATTACCATGGTACTGGTACATCTAAACAACACTATAGTTAACATATGATATTGTTATCTGATTTTTATCAAACCTGTAAGTATAGGTGGGGAAATGTTAAGCTCAAAACCTTGCTCCTGGGGAAGAAATAACTTTGTGCAACCCTGTCATTGCCTAACAATAGTGCTCCAGGATATGATCGCCTCTCATACGGTGACTTCAAGTCATGTCTACCACAATGTGTTCCACAACTGGTGTCAATATTTAACACTTGTCTAGCTAACTGCAGGGTTCCCAAAGACTGGAAGAATGCTACGATCAAACTAATTCCCAAATCAAGCATCGATTCTATTGACCTGTCAGAGTGGAGGCCGATATCTTTGCTTGTAACAGTATACAAACTATTCATGAAACTACATGTATTACAGAGGAGAACCATTCCATGGATTGTTGATAACTATAGACTTTCACATAAACAAAAAGGGTCTTTACCTCGTAATGGGTTGCAGGAACATTTTTTCTGTCTCAAAAGGTCTATCTCAGATTTTCGTCACCAATCGGGCAAACTGCATATCACATTTATTGATTTAGCTGATGCATTTGGTAGTAATAATCACAAGTTCACTCAGAGTTTATGGTTATCCTGAAACACTCGTCAAATTAACGGAAAATATATGTACCGATTCGTACTTTCAAGTTGAATCAAGCTCGGGGTTTACAGATTTTATCCATAGACAGAGGGGGATAATTCAAGGGTGCCCACATTCAGTGATTGTTTTTGAACAGGCAATCGACATAT
Source organism: Ophiura sarsii (assembly GCA_035610835.1). NCBI lineage: Eukaryota > Metazoa > Echinodermata > Ophiuroidea > Amphilepidida > Ophiuridae > Ophiura > Ophiura sarsii. The sequence continues at coordinate 42,289,747 of CM069454.1, read as the reverse complement.
GGTTAAGGTGGATGATAGATAACAATCATGTGCCTGTTGTTCCCAATTCTACACAAGGTTATGTAGATGATATATCAATTTGTAGTACACAAGAGAATATTCTCATAGACATGTGTGACAAGACTGGTAAATTTGTAGAAGCTACGGGTATGAGTATCAAACATAGAAAATGTGCTCTTCTCCATGGGCAACGTACCGGAAACAATTGGAGTAAACGTGATAAAACGTCTGATCTACAGATCAATATCCAGGGCCAGCTAATATAGGTTTTCCCGATCAATTTAAAAATGGAAGCATTCTATTTAGTATTTCCGTAGTTTCAATTCGCGCTAAAAAATTGATTGAACGTTTTAGAATGAATGTCAATTTCCAAATAGAAGCATTCTATTTAGGGGCGATGTCCATTCTCTCAAGCGATTTTATATCGTTTTTACACCGATTTTACACCGATTTTAAAACGATTTTTTTTTCTATTGTTAAAAGCATCGGAAAAAGATCGGTGATTAACACCCCCCGCTGGAGCCGCCTCTCTACTTATCTGGCGTTAACAATAGAACTATTGTAGTACTGTCGATGGCTCAATTAGTGAAGCAGACAGATGAAAGCGCGAGGAAGGTTGTGTTATTAAGCTGACCAGTGTTCACCCGACCCCCGTTGTGACGTAAAGAACGACCAATTTGCCAGGTTGTACACCTATCGGGTTTCTAGTACAAGTGCCAGGTTTTATCATGGCAGATGATAGAGGAGGAGCCTAATCGCGACACTACTCAAACCCCGACTCAAACGATATATGTTTGTAGCCGCCTATTCATTGCTAGGCTTATCGTAATCCACTCGTTAACGTCATAAGAATAATCCTCCTTGAAGTGGCCTTTAAAGACTAATGTTTAGCCGTGGATGATTTTTGAGTAAGCAGTACATGCATGGATAATGTTATCATTGAATACTAAACAATATGGGAGCCATTAAACATACAACGTGTTATTGTTTTCTGGTTTAGGCATAATGTGTGTAATCAAGTAGCATTATGAATCTTACTCCCCCTAAATAGTGTCATTTTTCTGCGTTTTTAGACTATTTAAGAATGTTGCATACACTCTGAACGTGACCTAATAAATAATAAATAATAAATATGAAGAAATGAAGTAATTAATGTAAATAAATAATATATAAATTAATAATTATATCAATAAAATAAACTGTATTTAGGCCTATTTATTACTTGATTGATAAATAATTAAATAAACATCAACAATTAAGAAAGTAAATACAAAATAAATAAATAACGTTAAAATGATGTCAATACAAATGAAAACCCCGAACGGATGAGAGAACAATAATAAATATTATATTTCGGCCTACTTAAAACCCTAACCGACCTCTACCCAGACTCGACCGCTCTACGTATAGAGCACAAGGAATATAAACCGCCTCAAAGATTCGAACGTACGGCCTGCTGATTGAGAGTCCTAATCTTTACCAACTGAGCTATTTCGATTTTCCTGAAATCCTCAGCGCTTTATACCCAAATATAGTTCTCATTCAACTATCCCCTAAATACACACGGATTGTTCAACACGGTGTTGTTGTCTGTACAATGAGTGTATGATTTATTAGATTTAATTGTAACGAATAACAAATCCCGTACTTTGTGAAACGATTCTTAAGTTATTTTCGTTCGGCCTATACATAATTTTTGAACAACATTAAAAGCTATTCGCGGTCTAATAAATGTACAATTTAACAAAAACCCTAATATACCCCCCACCCCCCCCCCCCCCCACTCCCAACTCAAAGGTTGCATTCATGACTCAACGATTTTTACGAAACTTATGTAAATCCCTATCGATTGCACAGTCAGACATCAAGGAATTACCTCAATAGAATCCACTTCACTCATGCGTGTCCGTAACAAAAGGTTCTTTTTCCCGTAGTATTCGTTGTTCAGATCAATTTGATGCAAGTCTTACTGTTCAAAGAATGACCTATACATTTGGCGGGTTATTTAAACGAGTATCCGTCAACATGCGTGTTGATCTGTAGTATTACTCTTTTCAAATTTGGGAACAGACTTTAGTTCCTACAAATATGACCGACTCATGGATGGCTTCTATTGCTAGTATTCACATCACATTATCTAAATCAATATTCAATACATGTAGCATTGAATATAATTTAGATTACAAAAAGGATTTGGTTTTTCTGTCACGAGGAGGACAAGGAAAACATTCAATTGTACCTGTCCAATTACTGTATCCGATTTCGTATCGAATAATGTTAAAATCCATGTTCTGTTTCTTATAATACGTATGTAGCTCCTTATAATAAAAATAAATAAAAAACACACACACAAAAAAGCCCCCAACAAACAAAAACAAAAACAACAAAAACAAAAACAACAAAAACAACAAAAACACAAATTCAACCCCCCCCCCCCCCCCCGAAAAAAGTAAGAAAAACAGAAAAAATAAATATAAAGTGATAACATAAGTAAATATAATCATAAATATGGGTAAAAAACCGTGGGACGTACAAAATAAAGGTACTACTGAGATCGAACTTACGATTCAATGGTATCTATATCATTATGAGTGTTTATTGTAAATCCGCTGCCCTACCAACTGAGCTAACCTGTACGCAGCAATTTCTTGTCATGCGCATTCAAAATATGGATAGGTTCACATGATTTTTAAAAAAAAATGATAAAACAATAATAGGTCTAATGAACAACAAAGCCCCTCCCCCAAGAAAAATAAATAAAAAATATTAAAAAATAACAAAACGAAAACGTTAACAAAACAAAACAAAACAGAGAAATTGGAGACACAGAGAGAAAAATAAGAAGAAAAGGGGAAGAAACAGACAGAGAAGAAATAATGATTGGTTGAGGAATTGAACCCAGGATTCTAGGGTGGGAGCGCTAGAGCGTGGCCACTATGCTACACTAGACTATTACAGTTTTGGCAAAGTCGTTGATAAAGATTTAGTATGGGGTTATTTAAGCATCACATTTCTTACGCGTTGCTGATCCCCATACATCTTTCAAAATTTTTAAAAAAATGAAGCAATTAGCATTTTAAACAATACGAATTGTTTATTAGGATTCCAGGTTCTTGCGGGTGCTATGCAATATATGTAATTGCTTCAGTATTACGTGCACTAGGGCTGTGAGAATTGAGCGTAAAATGTTCCGGGAAAATGTCGCAAGTTGTATAGTGGTTCCATGTTCAAAATGGTTACAGGCCAAAATGCTATGCGATGTAACATTTGACAACCAGCCAAGACCATTATATTCTATTGATAGGGAACATCGTATCGAAAATTGAGGAAAGGACATAAGTCGGAAATAATATCCGTCTGAACTGATGACTTGGATTATATATTTCACTCTTCACTTTGTGTATAGATATAATTAATGTTCATTCATGCATCCCATCCCAGTAAAATAATAAATACTTTCAAATCCCAGAATAATACTTCTACCAAACACGATGGTAAATATATTACGCCCCCTCCGAAATCACCCCTCCATTATACAAATAGTTTTCAGCATTGATTTCAATGGAATGAAGGGGGAAATGGGCTACTTTCTTAAGACCATGGCAATACTGCGGGGAAGACAAGGACTGGGATAATTATATAGATTATTTCTAGAGCTCTACATGATGAATAGAGTGAGAGTAGACAACATTCCACACTCGTGATGATCGGTAGCCTAATTGATATGTCTAGACGACTAATTGAGCCATCGACAGTACTACAATAGTTCTATTGTTAACGCCAGATAAGTAGAGAGGCGGCTCCAGCGGGGTGTTAATCACCGATCTTTTTCCGATGCTTTTAACAAAAGAAAAAATATCGTTTTAAAATCGGTGTAAAAACGATATAAAATCGCTTGAGAGAATGGACATCGCCCTTAGTAATATCCGCATTCAACCAAGACATGCGCTCACGTCAGTTCGTAATATAAGCAATCAATGTAATGTTTTTGTCACGCTTTTAAATATTTCTGCAATCAAATTCGCGAGCGATCGCGGCACGTGTCATCTCGTGCATTCGAATTCATTTATATGCAAACAATTACCTGATTAATGCATTCGATTTAGCAATACCAAAGGATCTATTTTATTCGTATCATTATTCGTCAAACGAAAACCAAAAAGCGCAAACACAGTGATGAAAATCCCTAAAGACCTTATCAAACATATCCACAAATTAATGATATGTAATAAATATACAATTATGTATAAAAAATGTATATGAGAAAAGAGAAGAGAAAAATGGAAAATAGGCATAAATGTTTACATTGGTGTAACCAATAATGGCTACACTTTTAAATCAGCATAGCAAAATATGATGGAAATGATATAAAGAGCATTTTCATAGACATGCTATAACATGTATAATGCAGACAGCGGAACCTGGTGGGGTTGGGGGTGAGGGTGGGGAGGGGACGTGTCTCCCTAAATTGCACGGCCCCTCTGCACCCCTCACCTAAAAAACGCCAAGTACCACATAGAACATTTTGACCTCGCAACTAAACGTTGATTCCGCCACCAACAATTTTTATAAGCAGGATAGGCTTCAAATTGACTTTCCTTGAATGTCACCCATTGACTGTTAGACAATATGAACTAGTGGAAAATGGGTTATATGAAAACCATGTGACATGTTCTTAAAATTGTATGTGTCTTACATCCAGTCGATTCCTCCCCGGATTCCTCCTGCTGAGAGGAAAACACTCGGCCCCCCCCCCCCCCCACCCCCTTCTATCCGGATCCTACCCCTGCAAGAGTCAGCCTTATACGTCTCAATAATCATTTTACCATTTTTACAATGAATCAAAATATTCCCGAACCCTTCCTCAACTCTTGACCTCTTTTCTGTGAAAGCCTAAGACAAATGCGGTTTGATTGAACCAGGGACAGTCGACTGTCCCTGATTGAACATATCGGTTTTTATAGAATTTACAAATTATTAAATTGAATGCGTATCAATGAAAATAAAAATGTAATTATGACCACTAAACCTTGTGCACGTACACATAAGCGAATTTGAATGTATTGTTTGATTCAATACGTAAATAGAATGCGTCAAAATGAAATTAAATACTTGAAAATGAAATTGGTTGATGTTAAAATGAAATAGAATTCACGTAAATGAAATTGAATGCTGTTATAAGGAAATAGAAATATACGTTTAGATAATCATTCAATTTAGCGCGAATTTGAATACTTGAAGGCTAATTTAGTTGATACAATTTTCAAATTGGCCGGGAAAACCTATATATCAAAATTAGGTAAAAACGGTAAATATACCTACTTGGGTTACGATATTAGCCTTGACGACAAAGCTTCAGATTCCCAACTAAATTCAATCATTACGGAATTTAGTGACACCTTGAAAAAGATCAGTGAATGTTCTTTACCTATAGTCGCCAAAATTCAAGCTATAAATGACATGGCTATCTCCAAATTGGGCTTCTATATTTGTAATATCACGTTTCCTTTGAAAAGGCTCTTGGACATGGAGAACAGCATTGTTGAATACATTCGTGGGTGGTTAAATCTTAACAAATCTTCCAACAGGGACATAATATTCCTTCCTCGGACTAAGGGTGGCTTAGGAGTTTTACAACCGACAACCATGTATGTGGCCAAAAAGATCTCCTTTTTGCTTCAGTGCCTAAACTCTGATGACGCACAAACCAAATTCAGTGCAAGGGCATCGTTTGAACTTCATATGTCTAAAAGAAAAACTAACAATCAATCAAATGATGAAGAGATGCTGTTTGGTAAGTTTAAGGTGGATGCGAATGGCAGAGTCATCAAAGTGAGCAAGGTCAATTGGCCCAAGTCAATTTGGGTCGAATAAAACGAGCTATGCATTCACGAATGCTTAACGCTAGAATATCCCAATGATGTATATGCTATTGTCGCTAAAGAAGACAATGATGTTGATATCGTGTTTAGGTCACATACTGCCCTATGCAACCACCTTAAACAATCCCATATAAACAGACGAGTACACAGCCTGCAGACTCTTGAGTCTCAAGGACGGATTTTAAAACGAATAATATCGATCATCATTTATCTGCCAGCTATCAGAGTAATCTAGCAATTAATGATACACTGGTCCAATTCACCTTTAAATCACGTATGCAACTATTAGAATGTAATTCTCTTCTTCACAAATACTACCCGAACACATACTCAAATCGTGCAAAATATGCAATAACCCATCCGATACCGTATCTCATATTATGAATGGTTGTATGCAATATAAAAACATATACAGTGCTAGGCATGACAGAATAGTTAACCATATTTATGAGGAAATCAAAAAGAAACACCCACAGGCTGAAGTTGTGAACAACAAGATCATCACCGGTGACCTATTTGATAGCAGAACAGATTTCAATATCATACAACACCGTAAACCAGATATCCTCATTTATGACAAGCAAACCATGAAAGCTTTTATCATTGAAATTGCTGTGCCATTTGATGCGTTTGTTGGTACATGTTACAAAACTAAATTCAATTACTACCAACCGCTTAATGAACTAATCTCTTTAGACA